>QZGG01002666.1:0-33936 GCA_006409495.1 Sedum album
CTATCCCAAAATCCTTTTCAATTAGATAATTAGATGATAATTAAAATCTCAGTAGATAATTAGATGATAATTAAAATGAATAGAAATTTAATTTATTTTATTTAATGAATAGTAATAGAAAGTCCTATATTTACCACCATTGCATAAATATTATAAATAGGATGTTCTATTACAGTAAATAGTACTCCCTCCGTCCCACCCAAAGGTTCCTATTTGACATTTCCAATGTAAAATAAGAAACAATATTTAAGGAATAAAAAATTCTGATGAAAATCTGATTAAGACAAATCCAAAAGCAAACTTTTCCACCAAAATTTTGAGACCAAAATTACTTTACCAAAATTACTTTACCAAAAATAAACTTTCCCACCAAAATTTTGAGACCAAAATTTTGAAACCAATACCTAGGGTTGTTGGGGTGATTTTTCAATTTTGGTAGTTAGTTTAATTCAATTATAATGATTAATTAGTTAGTATAATTAATTATGTTTAACTAGTAAGTGTAATTAGAGTGTTATATTTTAATATTTATTTTTTGCCAAAAAAAGAAATAGGAAGCATTCGACGGGACATCTAAAATGGCAAAAAGAGAAGTATTCGGTGGGACGGAGGGAGTAGTAGAAAGTACTACTTGAATACTCAACGGGTGTACATGCTCTTAGACAAAGAGCTAAAGGTGTTGTGTGGAGAGATATGCCGCGTTTTGTCGGACCGTTGTTTCGTATTGAACTCATGTGAATGGGCCTTAAAACGCCATGCGTATCATTTTGGGTCCAAGTTTAAGAAAATAAACTATTTACACTCATTTCAATTTTATAAGTAATATATTATCAAAATATTTTATTTTTTAAATTAAAAATTTCTAATAAATTAATTCCACTAATTATTATTTGGTTTAGTGATGTTTGTAGCGCTGAATTTGATAGAAGTTTGATGAGGGCACGACACGACATTAAATGGGGCATCCTTATTTATTGACGTTAACGCGATTACAGGTAGATGTGGCAAAATGGATAAATGGATGGTAAATGTACGGATAATAATTGTGCGGATGATAAACGGATGATATCCATTTAATCCATTTAATAAACGGATTATAAATGGATGGGTGATAAATGGATGGATGATAAATGGATAATCCGTTTAACATCCGTTTATCCATTTATCCGTTTAATATACGTTTAAATGGATAGTAAATGGCTTGATTTAAATGGATGTTATATGGACAGATAAATGGATGCGTATAAAAATGGCAGGTCTAATTACAGGTCAGCTGCCAGTTATGGTGACATTCCGACACATCTTTTGTCGGCAGCGTGCCATGCAAAATATCGTGTCGTGTTACATTACATATATTTGCGCTTCAAGCTTCCACTTTATGCATAAAATAGACAACTACCTACGGCCACCTCAATTCAAGTAACCATGCCTCGATATCTGCAAGATTACAGGCCTTAAGCACGTTGGAGTAGAGGTTGCCACACAATCTTGACAACGTTTAAAAAAATTAATATTGACAATGTTTTTAAAATTAATCTTGACAATCATGCAATATTGTATTCTTCGATAGGAAAATTAAGTTTTTATATGATACGATATTTTCAAATGGAGCCAACCAACAGTAGCACTGTTTTGCACCCCTCGTGAAAAAACGTTAAAGATCTTCCGGATGCAATGACTTCTCAGACCCCCATAATGATTTAAAACTAGTTTGAAAAATTCATTAGGAGCATAAAAGACTGATATTTAATTTGCGAGTAAGGATCAGGTGAAAAGTAGATTTGAGTTATAAAATACAAACAGATCTGGATCGTTAAATAATCAGATCGGACGGTTATTAATTTGGAGGTCGAAATGCAATTAAACGAAACATTAAATACGATATCATTATTTTGGAAACGTAGAAAGGGTAAATTAGTCCAGAAAAAATCAAGAATGAGGCGGAAAAATATTAATGGGTGGATATTAATGAGTCTGAATTTAAAAAATTGAAAGTCGGTTACTCAATCCCTTAAAATAAGGGATTGTTATTAATGATAATATTTGAAAAATATGTTATCAGTACTGGGAATCCCATCCAAGTCGTACAGCTACGCGACCAACATTTGTATCAACCTTATATAAACAACAATTTAGTAAATCTCAGCTTCACCAACATTTGTATCAACGTTATTAAGATTCACGAATTGACACCTTATGATTCATGAATTGTTGATATGATTCGTGAATTGCTATACTATGATTCATGAATTGTTGATATGATTCGTGAATTGCTATACTATGATTCATGAATTGCTATACTATGATTCATGAATTGTTGATATGATTCATGATTTGTTGTACTGTGTTTCATGTGACATAAACTCATGTGACACGATTTGATCAGAAACAATTCAGGATTTGCTACTATATTAATTATTGAATCGTGTCCTATCAAATCGTGATCCATGTTATGTAGCGGCAAGCCGTGGATATTGTAAAAGACTATTTAAATACTTGAAATTGGTATGATTCATAGTTTGCTATTGTATGATTCTAGAATCATATCCTATCAAATCGTGAATCATGCCAGAATGTATGAGTAGTCTGAATTTAAATTAATTAATTGTATGATTCTATCAAATCGTGATTCATGCTATATAGCAGTGAGTAGTGGATATTGTAAAAGACTATTTAAACACATGAAATTTACATGATATTAATGAGAATATTTGAAAAATATTAATGGGTGGATATTAATGAGTCTGAATTTAAAAAATTGAAAGTCGGTTACTCAATCCCTTAAAATAAGGGATTGTTATTAATGATAATATTTGAAAAATATGTTATGCTTGTATTTCCATTATTGCCCTTTTGTAATTTCTTGTATTAATTAATATTCTTTAATTATAACCGTTGATTGAAATCTAATGGGTGGTTTAGATTTGTTTGCATTTTATAACCAATCTAGCACTTTTTATTTGATCCATTCTCTTAATTTGCAAAATTTTAACAGTAAGAAGACTATAACGAGGTGGATAAATATTAAAATACAAATTGTTGCATGACGGTAAATATTTGTGAAAAAAGATGACTAAATTTCAACCGTTGATTAGATTAATTCAACGCTTGAAAATAAAATTAGTTTTTTATAATTCGACGGTTGGATTTGCAAAATACACTAGCGGTTGAAGTTGATAATTATTTTTGAATTTAAATCTCAGTCGTTAGAATATTAAAATTAATGATCAAAATCGTATCTCATGATCTTACAAATATATATTCGTATTCGTCCTTCTTTAACTATTATCATGTACTCCCTCTTTCCCATAATTTATGTCACATTTGGTTCTTTGCATGATTTTTAAGGAATGAAAGAAAAAATAATAAAAAAAGATAGTTGTGTGGTAAGGAAAGAGAAAAAAAGTGATTTGATAGATAATAAGTGGTGAAAAATGAAGAGAGAGAAGAAATATGTGGTGGAAAACTAAAGAAGACATGTTTATTTATGATAAGTTTTAGAAATGGAAAGATGATTTTGGAACACCCAAAAAGGAAATGAGATATTAATAATGAGACGGAGGGAGTAATAATAATGCTGCAGCTCCGAACGGATACCAAACTATCTTGATGGTCGCAAACAGGATTCAGACTTGGAGGCGGAGTATCTTCCAACGGATTGAAACTATATAGCTTTGTTTAATATAAATAAAATTAAGTCATTTACAACCAGTACCAAAATTGACAAAAATATATAAATGTTCAGCAACCAATAATTAACCTTTTACTTTTACAAACAATAGTAACAATAATTATATTAAATCATTTACCATATTTAACACGTGTCTGATTTCACTAATTAAATTAAATTAATTCACATCAATAAATCACGCAATATAAAAATACCAAAAAAGTCAAACATTTAAATCAAAAGCAATCAAAAATAAATCCCAAAATCAATAATTAAAAAAGTAGTTAAATTCCAGCGATTCTCAACTATCACTTTTTAGGAAACTCTCACTCCTTAAAAACCTCCTCCATTTCAATCCTCATCAAAACACCCCACAAACCCTCCAAAACGCAGCGTTTTAGTAACACAGAATGGGGTCTGAGGGAAGGCGTTTCGCGGTGTTGCTATGCGCGGAGGACTCGGAGTACGTTAAGAGAAAATACGGAGGGTATTTTGGGGTTTTTGTAAGGCTTTTAGGTGAAGATGGAGATAAATGGGAAATGTATAGAGTTGCATCTGGACAGTTTCCTAGTGAGGAGGAGATTATGAATCTGGACGGATTTGTGGTTAGTGGGAGTTGTAGTGATGCTCATGGGAATGATATATGGATTCGTCAGTTGATGAATCTGTTGCAGAAACTCGTCCAGATGAAGAAAAATGTACTTGGGATTTGCTTCGGCCATCAGGTACACTCAGAACTCTGTTTCATTATAGTTTGATTACAGGGATCGGCTCATTTATGACCCACCTTTAACTCTACCATTTCTGGGACCCAGCCATTGATCCAACGGTCCACAATTTGCAATTTTGCAGTAATGAAATGTACATATAGTAAATCTAAAAGTGCAAATATCATAAACTCAAAATGCACATGAACATTGGGGTCATATTTTTCAGAGGGTATTTTGATAATTTACGTATGTGACGTGAATATATTGAAATAGGCGTGGATGAAGGTTCAGGTAATTTACGTATTTTTTGGAGCGTGGGACGTGCATGGTTGGTTTAATTTAATGCTTAATTATAAAATAGTCAAATATTAAAAGAGAGTTTTTAGAGTAGCTGAAAGTTGTTTGTTGATATTTTCAAACTTGTGAAACGTGACATCGTCACCTTAGGAAAATGTTCGCCGTCCATTTGCTGCATTTATCTCAACTTAAGATGCACTTAATTGTTTCTTTAGTTCACACATTCGTACTTAATAAGTAATTTAATTCATAAAAAATTGAAATAAAAATATGCATATATTTTGCA
This sequence comes from Sedum album, assembly GCA_006409495.1. NCBI lineage: Eukaryota > Viridiplantae > Streptophyta > Magnoliopsida > Saxifragales > Crassulaceae > Sedum > Sedum album. The sequence continues at coordinate 4,964 of QZGG01002666.1, forward strand.
CTTGTATTTTTTTTATTAAATTTATAAATATGATATTCCGCAAAGGAAAATGTCAAATGCACCAATATTTAAATACTTGCTATGTAAAGCTATACATTTTCCCCAGATAATGAAAGATTTTAGTCACGGAGGCTGAGGGGTAAATTGGTCATTCTACTATTATTGAAATTCTTGTAACAGGAAGAATATTTATTTTGTACAGATACTATGCCGAGCATTGGGAGGGACGACAGGGAGGTCTGCGACAGGATGGGACATGGGGGTGACGAAGATCGACATGTTACCACCTTCGAAGCCGTTTGTGTCTTTGAAGCTTCCAGCAGCCCTTCAAGTGATAGAATGCCACCAGGACGAGGTAAAAGAGTTGCCACTAAAGGCAGAGGTTTTAGGGAAATCAGACAAAACAGGAGTTGAGGTTTTCAGGTATGGAGACAATGTGTTAGGGATTCAAGGCCATCCAGAGTACACTAAAGACATTTTAAATCACCTTATTGATCGGTTGACGATGAAGAAATGTATCAAGGCGGAGTATGCGGCAGTGGTTAAGGAGAGGGTGGCGGAAGGGGAGCCGGATAGGGAGGCTTGGAGGAAGCTTTGTACCAAGTTTCTTAATGGCAGTTTGTGGTGACGTCAGTAACATTGACTTACAAACAACCTATGTAAATCCACCATGAATAAGAGTTCATCTCTAAAGTAACTTAACAATCAAATGGCAGCCATCATTGTTTCACCTTGCGAACAAACTGCGCAACATTGCAGAATCTAAATATCCGCTCTTTGTACATCAGTTGACAAAAGGCTATAAATAGCGACATCTCTGAGTCTTCCTTTAGTGTGGAGTATCTTCTCAAAACACCTTCCTTCAAGAATCAGGCATTTACCAGCACCCTTTGAGATCTGAAATTCTCAACGTCCACTGGAGCTTCGAGTCTTTCCAAGTGTGGCCACCATTTAAAAATTCTACCAGCAACCATCTTGACAGTTTTTGTAACTATCCATTATCCCCAATACTTAGTTGCCAGAACATACCCGAGTTGACCCTACACGCAGCTGGACCTGTATTAGGCTTGACAGTGACGGCTCCAATCGGCTTACCATCTAAGCATATTGCTTGGTCCCAAGGGTGAGTCTGTAGGTGTCCCAGACACAATATTGGCTCACCTGATCGTCTGTGGCCCAGGTCATGAAGTTGTCGATATCTAATGGCCTCAAACTAACATTCTTGTCAGCTTCGTGGCTCATTAATTTGATCAGAACCTCTTCCATCTAGTAGAGACCTTTAGTAAATTCTTATTATATAATATTCCTCTGCTTGATGATCAAGTAAGGAAATTTCCAAGAACTTTGGCATCATTACTTAGCTGAATATTTCAAACCTGATGAACTCTTGATCCAATGTAGTTTTATTCACCTTCACCCTGCTAACTTTCAAACTTCAAATATCCACCCACATATCAAGAACTAGCGAAGTTATCTTTATCAGGTTCACTATATCATACTCAAGCTGCAACAAAAAAGGTCTGTTAGAAGCCGCGGTCAAACTCTCGAAGAACCAAAACCAGTAGTGACTGAAACGGACATGGTCAATTTAAATAGAACATGGTGAATTGAAGCAAAAAGTTTTAGTACGTGTCAATGTGTACTAAATTGAAAAATACAATACCTTGGTTCATCCATCATTCGACAATTGTCAGATATATCGCTGTAGTAGGCAGGAAATTTCAAGAGGGAATTCAACTCGCAACACCTCAGCCTAGTTGTTCATCAACCAAATGAGTTCAAAATACTTGAGGTTTCAAGAGTCAGTTTAAAAAACAGGTAAACTAACCTCAGAAGTTGAGTTCCGTCAGCTCCCGTCCACCAACCTGATCATTCAAACGAGCTACAAGCTTCTATATAAACCTGAAACCATCTTGCATTTTCTGCACAACAATTCAAATCGTTATTCAATCAAGTTTATAACAGAAGACATTTTGCTAAGAGAATACAAATGGCTTCTTACAAAAGCTTTACCTTCACTTTGTTCTTTGCGCTTGCTCTCTTCGCAAACATGGGCTCGATCATGGCTGCTCGTAACCTTCTTCAAGCAACTCCTGCGGTACCAAACCTCCCAAATATCCCAAACTTACCAAAACCAACTCTTCCACAGCTACCACCTATGCCAACTCTCCCAAACCCCACTCTTCCCACACAACCTTCTCTGCCAAAACCAACTTTGCCACCACTCCCCGCTATCCCCACTTTCCCTAATGCACCCAAGGTCACTTTACCTCCATTGCCCGCGAACTTCCCTGCCATCCCAAACATCCCAACTACCATCCCCAACCTCCCATTCCTATCTCCCCCACCATCTGCATAAGTTTCTAGGAAGAAGCTTAACATTTATCTCATATTTATATTTCGAATAGTTGTTGCATTCCTTCATTTAGGCTCTTATAAGAGCCAAGATTGCTGTTCTCCGATTTCATATTTTCTTTTCCCGTAAGCGTGTGTATTTCTATTCACATGTAACTTTATATTACCCTAGTTCATTTTTCGATCATACACCTAAGCAACACATCCAAATTGTGAAACTAAAAAAAGAAAAGACTTCCTCTCAAAATGGCGAATAAAAATATATAACAAGCCTTGCGCTGGAAGAGCTGAAAGTTATTAAAATAAAATGTAAAGACCACAATGCAGTATATCCATCACCATATCTTTTTATCGAGCAAATTAAAAATTGCACAGGAAATTATTGTGCAGCAGTGTCAAACAGACATCTAATGTTGTATAACGTAATACAGACAACGATTGATCTAAGAATTAAAAGAGGGAGTCAGAGTGCTAACCCCACCACTGATGAACAGCAACACCTGCATCAATAAGTCTTCCATAGAGAGCCAAGCACTCCCAGTAAGCCCGCTTGTTCTTATTTTCATCATCGCTATCCTGCCACTGGTTTTTGCATTCAAGAAATAGTTCATCAACTAAATGCATCGCCTTTCTTTCAATCATCTCGTCCACCACTTCTGCTTCTGCTTTCATTACTACAAAGTCATTCTCTTTGACATTTTCCATTAACCAGTCAGAAACACCAATCTGAGGCCATGACTCATCTGTGGCCACGTTAAGATGGTAAGTCTTGAAAACTTGATTTTTTGTTGGGTAGTTCTTTTGGAACCATTTCAAACTCTGCTTTTTCTCGTCTTGGGATCCCACATTGACGAACATTCTCCTGTCATATCCACCGAGTGAATCACCCAACAAATCAGGCAGGTATTTGAAGTTTTTGAGTGATGTTGGTTTTGCTTGCGAAGGCGGTTCAAGCATTACATCTTCAAGTCCCTTCAATGCCACTTTCTTTGCATCAAGAGTCAATCCCAAAAGTCGCCGGTTTCTGAAAGATGGAGTCTTTCTCAGACTTGTCCTTACTTTACCGGCCCCAACTTTCTTCATTCCCAAAAAGTAGACCCGAATTGCCTAACATACACAATGTTGTAATCAAACTCTCCCAGAAACAACTCGGTCGAATGATAGTCAGTCAAAGCTGACACAACAATCCCACCATTTTTAACAACTCTGTCGATAAAAGCGCCATTTTCAAGACTCGAAGCAAACACAAAATCATACGCATCATTACCAATCCTCTCCTGACCAACCAAATCATCCTCCATCACAACCTCCACATCACGCCCATCCAAACCACCACCCAAATCAACCTCCCCACCACGGCTCAAAACCAAACCTTTATCACCATTCTTCAAATGCCCCTGATCAGTCAAATCACGAATAATCACCGGCAATGCATTCAAACTCACCCCATTCCCTCCATAACTCAATTCAATAGTTTCAGTAACTTGGGAAACAGCCCTGATTGTTGGCAATATCATCGGCAATGTGACAATAACAATAGCCAAGAACAACGATTGAGCCACAATCTGTAACACCCTCGAATCTGAAACCTTGATCACCAAGATAGCCGGCAACCCCATTTCACAATTTGCTCCAAGCTTCATCCCGTTCCTGGCACGGTGATGATAACCTCCTCCAGCCAAATTCATGATTGTAAAATAATCCTTAAAAAAGATCGAAACTTTCTAAACTGAATTGAGACAAAAACAGATGAAGAAACTGAAAATAACAGAAACAGAAGATGACTGATTGCAATAGAATGAGAATGACACGAAAAAGGGAACACTTTTCTAGCGGCTGCAGAACCTAGCGGCAGTGTGATTACCACCCACAAGACTGACACGTGTGCTTTTGATGCTACTCCACAGCCTCATCAACGCTTTCAACCGCTCGACTTCCATCCCCCTAAACCCCAATCACGATTTGTAAATTCGATCAGCTCAGGCGTTTTGGTTGTGGAGAACCAAATGGCTTGTTTCGAATTCAAGCAACTGGGATCAGGGATATGGGTTGGGAGTCGAGGAGAGGTGAGATGCGAAGAGGAGGATGAGATTGAAGAGGAAGACTCGATTTTAAAGAGATTAGAGTGGTTATATGATGGTAGGTAGAAGAAGACGACAACCCTGTAACGTTGGTTTGCTAATCTCGGCAAACTCTGGTTAGCCGTGTTTTTCTACTTTCTATTATTGGCAAGCCCTCCTAATTTGAAACTTGCTGGGGCTGTTGGGCCTTCGCACCTGGCAACGTCAAAGCTCGTATGGACACCAGATGAATGGGGTTCGAGGAAGACCGTCTGATTGACCACGAAGCAGAGTTTGACCAAAAGATCCCATGATAAATCATGCCACCTTGTTGTGGAAGATTTCTATCACTCATTTCTATAGAAAATCAGAAGATGTTAGAAATACTACAGAAAAAACACCATAAGTGCTGAAATAGAAAGGAATAGTACATAATCTTAGGAATTCATCAAAGACTTCAAAGGACACCCAAACAAGGACACAGATGGAGGCAATGAAATGTATTGTTCACAAATCAAGATGAGTCTTGGGAAGAAATTGAAATCACACTGACACGGACACAACGACTCCAACCTAAAAGAAATGGAGAGGGCATACGGTACTTCTTAAAGCACAGGAAGCAGGAGCTATGCTTTTTAATTACTCGTCACCCTTGGGTGCCTCCTTGATCTCTGTGTCATCATCCTGCATATATACACCCACATTAAACAAGTAACATAGCAGCCATGACCCTATATTTAATTCTTCAACCACGTATGAATAACAAGCTGAAAAAACAAACATAGAAAATCAAACACAAAATAGACAGCTTGCAAACCTGCATATCAGATGTCCAGAGGGTGAGATTGTCACGCAGAAGCTGCATGATGAGAGTACTGTCCTTGTAAGACTCCTCTCCAAGTGAATCCAGCTCAGATATGGCTTGGTCAAAAGCCTGTTATTAAATAGTATAAGCGCATAACAAACATAAAAGATAAGAACATATGACAGGTAAAAAAGCAATAATTTTTAATGATAATTAGCACCATCAACAGTCCCTACCAAAATTCCAATTCAGAAGTGGACTCAACACTTCAACAGCAAGCATAGAAATAATTCAATAATCTCAATCCGCATCCTCAGTAAAACACTAGTATTACACATTTACAATTCATACTCAACTTAATATATAAAGCAGCTAAACTTTAACTCACTTCTTTAGCAAGGTTGCAAGCCCTGTCAGGTGAGTTCAGAATCTCATAATAAAACACTGAGAAGTTCAGCGCAAGTCCCAGACGAATAGGGTGGGTTGGTGCCAGTTCTGCATTTGCAATCTCCTGAAAAATAAAACACCTTTAACTACAACAATCATCCATCCAACTCCAACATCAAATTACAAAAATAATCTTAAATTTCAAAAAAATAAACAAAACAAAGCTAGACAGATCCGCTTAGATCAACAGCAGGAAAACATTTCAAGCAGAGGCTAAATTCAGAATCAAGACCTGTGCAGCCTTGTAAGCATTAAGAGTATTCTCAGCAGCCTCCTTCCTCTCATCGCCAGTTTTAAACTCAGCCAAATACCTATGATAATCACCTTTCATCTTCAAATAAAAAACCTTCGAATCCCCAACTGACGCAGATCCAATCAGCTTCTCATCCAACAGCTTCAAAATCCCTTCACATATCTTCGAAAGCTCACTCTCGATCTTAGCCCTATACTCACGGATCGTGGCCACGTGTCCTTCGTTTCCACGGCTCTCTTCCTTCTGCTCGATCGACGAGATGATTCGCCACGAAGCACGACGCGCTCCGATCACGTTTTTGTAAGCGACGGAGAGGAGATTGCGTTCTTCGACAGTGAGTTCTTCACCGGTCGGAACGGAGTTTGATACCTTTTCCATGAATTCAACCATCTCTTCATAGCGTTCGGCTTGCTCGGCGAGCTTGGCGAGGTACACGTAGTCTTCACGTGAGTGCGATGCCATTATCGATTTCTAGGGTTTCGAATTTGGGGATGGATTTGAGGAGAGAGAAAATCGAATTTGCGAATAATGCCTTTTACTATGGCTACGAGTCACTTGTGTTGTAGAAGAATCCGATGTAGACGGCGCCGTTTTGACTATCCCAGCTGTTGATAAAAGAACGCTCTATGTTACGGTCGCATTTTAACTATTTATTTCACTCACTAATTTATCAGTCGATTGATATGTAACTATCTTTTCATTTAGTGAATGGCATTCGAATTGAGATCCAGTACAGCGAAAGCTATTTAATGTGAGTCAAAACTACATAGTTTTAGTAAAGGGTTCACTCCAAACTACGTAGGGTTATAGTAAAAAACGTCAAAACGATGCGCAGCTATTAAAAAATATAACTAAATCGGTGATATCATGTGACACGAGATATATCTTTCAAATATAAATAAAAAATGTAGATTTACTTGAACGCTGATTGCAAACTTTATAGTTTTAGAATCTATCACGAAAAGAAAAGCTCATTTATAGAAAAATAGCATACTGCAAGAGTGCAAGTTTCGTTGTGTTCAACATAACGCAAGAAGCAGTGAAGCACACACTCATATATAAATTAAAATATAGAGAACATATCATTATATCACTAGATGCATCCATTTATTTTGTCATGGATAGTTATTAAAATTATTTTAAGTTTATTCGTTTTACTCTTTTTAATTTATTCTTTATAGTGGTTACGGTTTGGATTTTCTTAAATTGAGATGCACTGAGGCGTTCACTTTTGGAACTCTCAACTTTCAAGCTGCCTTCTCTGGCGATAGAAGTTGCACCAACTTCTTCAAGTTTAAGGTTGATGAGCCTTTAAGGGATGTGGCTTCCTCAGCCAAACGTTTCCATTTCATAACATTCCTTTTCATCTCTTTACCCTTATCACCTTCCATTAGCTCTCTCACTAGCTTCTCAACTGCATTTCTCTTCACATCATTATCCAGCTCCATCCCAAATCCCCATTTATTGCAAGCAAACCAGCAATAGGTCGGATGATCGGCAAAAAATGGCCAACAGATAGTAGGAACTCCACCAACAATAGTTTCAAGCATTGAATTCCAAGCAGTATGTGTCAAGAACCCACCAACAGCTGGATGGTTAAGTACTTGCATTTGTGGACACCAGCCAGCCATCATACCTCTACCTTTCGTTCTCTCCGTAAAATCCGGAGGTAGCATTGGTTCATCACCTGCCACCAAATCAGGCCTAATGATCCATAAGAAGTAGTAGTTACTGTTAGCTAGCCCCATTGCAAACTCCACAAGCTGTTCATGAGTCATAACGGCGGTGCTTCCAAAGTTCACGTATACAACTGAGTTTTTTTCTCTTTGATCGAGCCATGAAAGGCACTCCAACTCTTCTTTCCACAAGTTTGATTCCATTGTATGTAGAGGTGAATGCTTTGGAATGTTTTTTACTGCGAGACTTAAGGGACTCACACTAAGGACATTATCGTACATTCCAGACACTGCATTTAAGAGATCATGTTCTAAGGCATCAAAGGTATTGATGACAAGTACATTTGCCTTCTTCGCTTTTTCCATAACATGAATCATGAAATTCAACATGATATCATCCGGGTTCGTTGTACGTACAAAACTAGGGAGATCTCTCAAAGAGAGTCCTTCCATCCCTGGAATGTTCAAGTTTAATTTGGTGTTCATATACCCATTAGAGAGTTGGGTAGCATCTGCATATAGTTAAATATATAGTTTTTTAGGGCTGAGATCAAGGATGACATGCAACATAAGTTTTGATTGTATGCGTAGGGACTAGGGAGCAAAGCTATACCTTTGAGTGGAACTAATTGTCTTTTGACAAGGTTTCCGTACTCGGCAAACCCAAGGAATGCACATGCCCCGAAAACACTAAATACGCATACCGGAATGCCTAGTTCTTCGGCAATGTCTACGGCAAAGCTCATACCTAAATCAGTAATAATACACGTGACAGGAGGGTTCTCTTTCGGGGATGTTTGAGAGTCCCTCTGAAGCTTGGCAATGAGGCTCTTCAATGGGCCTGCACAAGTCTTGTTTGTAGACTCGCATAGGGAAGGGAGATCTTGGTTGGCATCTATATCTGTTGGTGGTAGGCCATCAGGGATGGAATGGAACCTGAAATCTTTCAAGCCCTTTACGGCTGCTGGTCCCCGGGACTTAACAAGACGGTTATGGTTGTAGTCCGTATTCACAAATGTGATATGGAAGCCATGAAAGTTGAGGAGCTTTGTTAGTTGCATCATTGGATTGATATGGCCTTGGTATGGGAATGGTATGCAAACTGCATGGGGTTTTTTGTTATCAACATTTGCAGCTGAACTCATCTTTTCTCTCTAAGGTATTGACTCTCTCTTTTCTTGCTCTCTAAATTATCAGTTTGTTGTTCATCAATCAGTAGTGACCTCTATTTATGGAGCTTTGGAGGGCTTACAGCTGGCCTCAAAAACCAACCATTTTTGGCAAACAATTTAAGCCAAACTCCAAGTAGTTACTATGGTCCAGTCATTGCAGTTATTCAGCAATAAATGTGACGACCCAAAATAGTTAATAGAATTTACAGAGGAGAGAGCATATAAATGAAGAACAGGATTCGAATCGCGACTCTCCACCATTCACTACCCTCGCCCTTCCACTATCTTGATTTACAACTAACCTTATATTATCCGAATATCCTTTACTTTATCTTGAGTATGTGTTTAGGTTAATAGGAAAAACTTAAAAGAGGATCATAAATTTTATGTAACATTTGGACATGATCTCAACCGTTGATTTATAATAATTCAGTAGATAATATTTAAAGTAAAAGGAAAATCACTTCCAACACATTGTGTTTATTGCAAATCCAACTACCAAATTTATTGAAATCAATTTTAATCTCAACCTTCATATTATTAAAATCAACGTATGAGATTAAGACTATCGAACAAGGTTCTAGGAGGACAATTAACTTTTGGTAAGACGGTGAGACATAATCTCCACCATTGATTATTTATAATCCAACGGATGAGATTTAACCAAAAAATAACCGTCAAATCAACCGCTCGTATTTTTTGCAAATTCAACCGCCTAATTTAATTAAAAATCAAAATTAATCTCAACCGTTAATTTAATCACATCAACGACTAAGATTACGTCCTCTTGTCTTACAATAATTACATTTCCTCTTTAAATATCTAAACCATAATGTTTTCCTATTTAGTTAACCCTAAACACTAACCGTACCAAACTATAATCCCTAATTGTGCCAAACCCTAAGCCTCTCGATCTAGGTATCATTGGTAGACAACGTTGAGATATGACAATATTGTAATTAAATATTGCATTATCTTCAAAAATAATACATTATCTTCAACTGTGGGTAAACCTATACCCTAAAGTATTTAATACCTTTTTGTAATAGTCAAAATGAAATAAAATAAAAATTCTTTAATTTTTTAAAACTATTTTTTAAAATATTTATCTTAAACACGTTTTATTGTGCGGTTGTGCCTGTCATAGTTAAAGACCCCGACATCTAAAATGAAAACTATTTGTTTAATATAAAATAACATGAGCTACATATTTATTCCTAAAGTTGATGGTATTGGATTCAAAATTTATTATCCCCATTTTTAATTTTTACGAAATTTTCTTTTGCTAAAATTATCTTCAAAATCAACCGTTTTATGAAGACGAAAATATTCTTATATTTAAAGTAATATAAGTGACGACAAATTCCCCCCATATATTTTGATTCTTTGAAATATTAAAATTGTTTGGAGTTATTTTCAAAAACTTTGTATTTACAATTTTCATTATTTACGCAGATTTTGTTGAAAATATGCTTGTTACAATCAACATTTTTATTAACATAAATATCTAGTGCAAATAAAATCATATTGTCGACGAATATAATTTCAACCAAAATATGTTATCTTTACATGATAAAATATAGATTTAATTCGTCTATATTTATTACCTTTATTTTAGTAAAACCTTATTTAGTTAGTCTTAATTTAGCATACTATATATTTGGATATTGATACATGTATTTATATATTATTTTCAATAATCAAATATATAAGATATTCTTCTCATGATTCCCTCCATCTTCTCAAAACCCTATTGATTTATTTTGTCTAACATGGTATCAGAGCATTTTTGATTCTGCGTTTCTATTTTGATTCCGCTTTGGCGGTGGTGATGTCTGTTTCTATTGGCGCACCACCGCCCCACTACTTTCTACTCTGATTCTCATCTGTTTGAAATTACAACAACTCTTCCGACTTTAACATGCTTATGGTCAATGACCTTTTGAAGCTCATCAAGTTTAGATGTCATATCTCACCGACATTGCCAACCCTATAGATCCAAACGGATGGTTATCTCTGACTCACCCATAATCACTATAAAATTCTTACAAGCACCGTCCACCATCCTTTGCGTGAACCTCTTCGGATCTTAACCAAATTAAGATTTGGACCAACCTCATAAGCCTCGGCTATAGCCAAATTCAGACGCAGTGGATCTGGGTTCCAAGCTCCAAAACCATACCCGATTCGACTTACACGACAGTCTTATATGTTTCTTCAATTCATTTTGATTGGGCTTGAGTCTGCAGGGGTGATGGTGACGCCATTTGTAGTTTCTCGTAACAGATAAATCAAGATCGACATCGACAATCTATTTCTTGCTCAGATCTAGTGTGACGGATCGGATTAATTTCTGTAATTAAATCTGGTATTGCACTCTTTTGTTTCTCTATTCAGCCGCTATGATGTGCTCAGTAGGTGTAAATGTAAAAAAGGATGACATTCTCATGGAGTGGTTGAGGTGGAAAGCGGCGGAACCGCGATGATTTTGTGAATCTAAAGCAAATCGAATTCAACTCTGCTGGTGATTTGTTACATGTTTAGGATTTCTTTGTTTTTGAGTAGTTAAATCAGACTGCCACATCATCATCTGCTTCGTCCAATCAGCAGCCACTGTGCATCCCTTTCAGCAATATTAATTCAGTCAACAATAAAAATAATATAAAAATCTTCAACATTTATTCCGTATCCATATGTCATTTGGTTACGATGTCATATTTCAAATGCCATTTCCGGTGTTTCTTCACTCATGTCACTAAATTACTCATGTGACATTTATTTATGGTGTGAGATGTTTTTCCTCCACTCTTGTTGAGATGTCTTTCCTCAACTCTATTATTGGTGAAATGAGTTTTTCCGTCCACCCTGATTTTTGTGAGATGTTTTTCCTTCATTCTTGTTGAGATTCCTCCATTCTTGTTGAGATGTCTTTCCTCAACTCTATTATTGGTGGAGTTTTTCCGTCCACCCTATTTATGATGAAACGTGATTTCCGCCCAGATATGTCTGCTGATGTTATCCAAGAAATTCAAGTCCAATCTCAACATGTGTGGATAGTTGAGACTGAGGGAGGGTGATAAAATATAGATTTAATTAATCTATATTTATTACCTTTATTTTAGTAAACCCTTATTTAGTTAGTCTTAATTTAGCCAACTCTATATTTGGATACTGATACATGTATTTATATATTATTTTCAATAATCAAATAAATACGATATTATTCTCATGATTCTCTCCATCTTCTCAAAACCCTATTGATTTATTTTGTCTAATATTACATTTTAATCAACAATAAGAAAAATGTGTTGATTATATCATAGATTTTCTTAATTTTCTTGTAGTGAAATTTTGAGAAATGTTATGATCAGGAGAGAAAAATGACTAATTTAAACTCTTTAAGTGAAATAGTAGTAGGGTGTTAAAAATAGAGTAGAAAAAAATTAAAATTGTCTATTTTCAGCTCTTCTTCTAGTTCAATCAACCAAACTCAGTCATCAGTCCATTTGACCTAAAACGCCTCACTCGCCTGCAGCCGGGATGGCAGCATCAAGTTATGTGATCAGTAGCATCGTTTAATTATTTGCATAATTCCTGTCACATATTTCCAGTTACGATGGTGGAAATCTCAGTTATGTTATAGAGAAATCAAGATATTATATATTCATCTAGTACAACTTATACTTTGAACGCACAAGTCATCTAAGCACTACCACCAATGAACTTCAATCATCCATCAATATCCAAGCAATTTTGCATCACTTCAAGCAATGAAGTCGAATGAGCATCTATATGGCATCAAATCAAGGCCAGGATTCGAACCCTAGCCATGAGGTTCCTTTGTCAGGTGCCTCAACCAACAAAGCACCACTCTATCTTCTCTACACAATCCATCTAGTAGTATTTTAATAAAATTTTCAATGAATTATCAAAATATCTCTATGCGTGTCACTCGTCCATCAAATATTCCGTCGTAAATTGCAATCTCAGATTTCGATTAGCACCGACTTCAAATAGACCAAGCAAAACTCTTTTTTATAAGCATGAAAACAAGAATTGGAAACTACCAAATCAGCAGTCTCAGTATGCTATTGTTTGGTAGTTGATTTATACGTATATATAACATCATAAGAATGTTTCACATTTTCATCACTCGTGTTCCGGAATCGAATCCGAAAGCAAGAGTGGTGAAATTCTAATATTAGATTCATCAGAATAAATAGCCTTACTGAATGCCTATAAATATACAAGCATCATTCATGTGATGAACTTCAAGAAGTGCCTAAATGCCGGTATGGAAACCGGCCTGAAGGATTATCTGGGGCCGGATAATGTTTCAGCTTGAAGATTATCCGTAGAGTCTAGGATCCAACTGTTGTTTATAGATGCAGCTTCGAGGTATCTGACATTCTCAAGCAGTTCTTCCCATCTTTCCGCAAGTCCATAACCTTCGAGCAAGAAGGGTATATCCAACATCTTGGGTCTTCGAATCAGAGAATTTTGTGTGCATAATAATGCAACTTGTATCATCTGTTCCACTTCATTTGTGTTATAATTCCCTTGCATATTAACATCTATTATTTCTTCTAGTCTCCTATCCTCGAAAAGTACTTTCACCTGAAATATGAAACAATTCAAGCATTCCGGACATTATCAAGTAAAATAGTTATTTGTAAAGTTAGAAGAATACCCAATCAAGAAGACAGACATCATGATCATTGGCAAGGCGAGCAAGATCAAATGCTCGTTGGCCGGTGATAAGTTCGAGCAACATGACTCCATATCCAAATACATCAGTTTTATCTGAGAATTTTCCGGTGCTTAAATACTCCGGTGCAATGTGCCCAATTGTTCCGCACACAGCGCTTGTTACATGTGTTTCCTTGTGATCGATACGTCCTGCCAAACCAAAGTCACCTACAACAGGTTCGAATTCTTCGTCTAGAAATATGTTAGCGGCCTTAATCCCGGTGAATAACTTTAACTTCACAATGATTGTGCATATAAGCAAGCCCCCTTGCTGATCCTAGCGCAATCGCTTCCTGATTGACCAATCCAGTGCATCTGATCTTCCGAACGCTCTAATATATCACAAATTTACGAAAGTATAATCAGATTAACAATTCCTAAAATATGAAAATTCATAACACATTAACGAAGGATTGCCTCTTAAGCGTGATGCCAAAGAGCCATTTGCCATGTATGGATACACGAGCATCAGTTCAGTCTTTGTAATGCAAAACCCGCGTAAACGAAGTAAGTTCCGGTGAAAAGCCATGTTAGAAAATTCTATTTCATTCCAAAAGCTCTGCTTCCAGTGTTGGTTGAACTCGCGATTTTTTGCTAATCTTTTCACCGCAACTAAAGTTCCATCAGCTAGTCGACCTTCGAAAACCCTAGTGAATCCACCTAAGGGAAGTCTTTTCTTGTAGCTGAAATTATCCGTTGCGACTTGAAGTTCGTGTAGCGAAAACTGCTCGAGCTGCCCGAAGTACACTTCAGGATATTCTTCAGAAATGGAAATGAAATTACAAACGTGAATATTCTTTCAGCAAATTCTTTAGAATTACCAAAATACTTTACTAACCAGGAACATCGGCGAAAGCGTCCTGCCGCTTCCGTCTAAGTCGACCGCAGCATGCCATCGCGGCGGCAGAGACTAAATCACAGTGAGGCTCAACTGCAAAGGGTGACATTAGTTTCTATATATCACAATCCTTCAAACTATGATTTTCTTCCAAGACGCGTTTTTATCAAACAGCATTTCACACGTCTGGACATTAAGTCAAGAAACAAGTCAATAATTCCAAGCTTTACAAAAAGTCCAAAATGTGGGAAATTTCCAAGCTTGATCATTAAATTCCATAAAAAACTAAAACCCAGAAAAACAAATAAAACTAAAACATCGGTCCATAAACATCATATGATTTCACATGTTAAATTTCATCAGCACGGCATTATTGGAAAAAATTGAAAATTATTAAAATTTGTGTTTAGTATTAGTGGATTAAGTTCAAATGAGACACTATCATTTAGGTAAGACGGTGGATCTGATTCTAATAGTTGATCTGCATCAATTTAATGGTTAATATTTTAATCGTTCCTGCAATTTGTGCATATAACTTCTTAAATTTAATTCAAATGCAAATTAATGACAATCATTAGATTTAAAGAATCAACGATTATGATATTGTTTTACCGTCTTACATAAACATAGCTCCATGATTTCATCCTTATTATTAGTAACTGAGTACTAATTAGTAACATCAGTGTTTAAGGTAAAAAAATTAATCAAATTTACTAAATTATATTTAGAAATATTTTATCTCTAAAATTCTTCAGAATGAATTTAGTAATTATCAACTTGAGCTTACTCTATAAATATAGAGTTACGTGTTAGCCAACTTTCTATTCCCCATCGGTGCCAGTTCGATTCAAGTTTGTTCATAAAGGTACTGTTAAATCTCTAGACATTTTATGTTTTACTTTTTGCCATAATTTTCTAGCTAAATGTTGCGAGTATAAGTACAATCTCGTTTTGATGTTTTTTTACTGTTATCGTACGTGATGTCTAAACCCTATAATTAGCTATTGTTGCACCTGATTGGGATCTTAAGGATTTAATAGGTTAATGAGAGCATGTGGCTATTGCATTTATATCACAGTTATAATGGCGTGTGAATCTGATCAGATTTTCTAGCAAATTAAGTCATGCCTGAATTTGAAGTAATTGGTTACTCTATCTCAATCTAATATATACTAAACAAATGCATATATTTTGAGCACGGTTATGTTATGAATTTTGAAAATATAAGCTGAAAATATTTTTGTATATTCAAAACCCTAACACATATGTAAAATATTATCACATGAATTGGAGTTTGAAGTCATACATTGTTGTCATTCTTTAGCATATTTTTTCCTAGGAAAGTCTTTTTCTGAAACTCAATCTTCATCGAGTTTTACAGCTCTAGGCAAGTCATGTCTCGTAAAGAAGTAGTTCGTGAAGGAAAATCCTCGCAGGTCGCAGACAGGTCTTATTCAAGCAACAGAAACAGCAATACAAAAACATTGTGGGATTGGGTTCCACAGCATGATGGCATTAATGTTGGACCTCTATCGAAGGAAGACAAATCCGCGTATATCAACAATGTTCTTTACAGCTCGAGGACTAAGAAGAGACTTCCTGTATTCGCTGCAATCTGTCCAGATGAAGATGTTTCCAGCAGCAACAACAACAACTCTGCCTCTAATCTTCCTAATTCCGCAACCAAGAAGTAGATAGCTGCTTTATCTTTACATTCAAGTCACAATAACTACACTACACTAATACCTAAATGTCTATGGTTTAAATCTTTTTTGTCACATTCTTTTTTTTTGATTCAAGGTGAGATTGTTCATTACATAAAGATATTACAATGCAAGCTAATGAAGCAAACCGAAGGGAAAAGACAAAGACATTTCTACATCGAGGAAGTCTCATTCATGACGATTATGAAGCAGGCCGCGATCGGCACCATCCCAACGAACTCACCAAAGTCCATAACCCACCGGACTCGAGAAAAGACTTCGTAGCAACCAAGACACATCAGGAATCAGGAAACAAAGAGCAGGGGACATGAGCAATAAGGCCCAGCCCAGGAGGCCCAACCCAGCAGGCCCAACAGCACCACAGCCCAAGAAGCAAAAACCCTAGCACGCCAACCCTCCTAGCGCCGCCGCCCAATCAAACCAGCCACACGCTGCCGCCGCCGCGACCCTAGCACCGCCCACCCGCCACGAGCCAAGCAAACCCTAGCGCCGCCGCGTCAACCACCCCCAGCCAAGCAAACTCACGCTGCCATCCGCTCGTCCTCAGATCAACTCGTCCGCTCGTCCGCACGTCCTCCCATCCGCAACCGCGCGCCGGTCGCGCCTCCCATCCGCTCATCCTCAGATCTGCAGCGCGGCCCGCACATCCCAGCCACCCAACCCCATCGATCCCAGCCACCCGAACCCCCGAACCCAGACGCAAGCCAACCCAAGCCCCCACATCCCAGCCACCTGAATCCCATAGATCTGGCCGATCCAAGTCATGTCCGACCACGCGCAGACACACCAACCACAGTCTCAAGCACCAAAGACACGAACTCACCGTGGCTGACGAAAGACTGGTCCTCAGGCACCAAAATGCTCCGAAACAAAATCGGGGAGGCAGTCCCAGCTTGTAATCAAATCCTTGTCGGAAACCCCAATGAACTCGAGCCAAAGGGACTCAAGCTCGGAGAAAAGACTAGTAATAAAACTAGAGGAAAATCTTTAGGGAGGACCCTAAAGCAGGAAAGGAAAAGGAAACAGATCTGGAAAGAAAATGCAAGATCTCCTAGGGGTAGAGAAGAAAGACCATCACTACATGAGGATGGGCTTCTTGCTCCACCCCGGAGTAGAAATTGCCGGAAAGTGCAGTCAAGAGAGAAGGAGTGTTCACAAATCTTAATGTTCAATGACTTTTTTTTTGTCACATTCAAGACTATAAATTTCTATTTTCCTGAATTTTTCAACGGCTCGAGGTTCCATTGTCCACCTCAATAATTTAATGTTTGAGTTTTATTTGGGCTTCCGTTTGGGCCTTTGTGTTATCCGGCCCAAACCCGGCCCAGTTCGCAGTAGTCAAAATGGTGCGTTAAGCGGAGAGCTCAGGTCAGCGGATGTGATTCTCCTCTCCGATCCGATATCAATTTCATAACCGATGGCGATTATCGTTGATGATTATTAAGTTGATATTGATTAAAATTATTGATTTTGAAATTATTGATGCTCTTGACGGTGCTGTTACTTATTACATAATCCGCTATATTAGGCTGATTAATTAATTTCATGCTTCTGCTAACTTTTTTAATGTTTGTACTGCAGATCATCTCTTAAAGCGGACATTTGTGAAATGTGAGTAACTTACTTCACAATTGAATAAGTTTTTATAGTTAAATTGAGGTTTTTGTTTTCGGTTTTTGATTTGTATGAATGGAAGCTTACATGTATTGTCACTTTAAGTGTACCACTAGAAATGAACTATTTTTATAGAAATGAATGGAACCATTTTGCTTATGTACCATTTCATAGAATGTTTCTTTGTCAATAAGTGATGTGATTTGATAAGCTTCATGTTTAGCTCTCACTAACTGTATCCCCATCAAACTTCGGACAGGTTGTGACAGATAACACTGATGTAAAGCCATCACTAACACTTGTGCAAAAGGATGGATAGATTTGTTGTACACTTGTTGATCCTGGACATCAATGCTTGCTGTCATGGTATGAAGTATGATTTTTACCAAAAGTGGTCGACTAGTTTTTTGTCTTTTTTGCATTTTACTTAGAGTTTCATCTAAGCAAGGTTTCCAAAATAAAGCTAAAGAAAAGGTTCTTTATGTATATATATTCTTGCTTTACACAGTAAATCCAAGCAAACATTTATATAAAATTCAGTGACAAGTTCTATCATGTGTGTTCTCTTTAAATTAAATCGTTAATGCAGGAATGTAGGAAGACTTGTACAAAAGATCGAAGACAGAGCCCTTATGCTGTTACTGAGCCTGGTTTGCTCACAATGCAAGATTTGTGAAAAGCTCTGAAGATGAGGTATGTTTGTACCATTCTCGACTCTGACTGATCGATATTGGCATTTCATAGTCATGATTATGTATTAATTCCTATTACTCAGAACATTTAAAGACAGAGTCATGGTGATATTTAAATACTGGAATATTGTAAATATTGGGAAAGGAATTAAAGTTTACCCAATGACCCTTGATATGCAAATGCCTCATCCTTTCCTATGATATTTATGTGATCTGTTTAATTATTTACCCTAAAGACAAATTTGTGAAAATGCAGGTTGCTTCAAAAAGTGAGCTAGTGATAAGATTGTGGTTGGCCATCTTCAGTCAAATGCCCCATCAGGTAAGTGGGAAAAGTATTTATGAGGGGAAAGAAACATAGAGAAAATAACTCTCTTTTTATTAAAACACATTGTTGTTAAATAAGCTGAAAAAGAGAGGAAATTATAAAGTAATCAATCAGATGATCAAATTCTACTAATTAAGCATCTTCTTCATAGATGTGTCATAAAGAGGCTAATGCTGCTGCAATATTTGCCTTAGGAGTAATCTTTTTGATCACGAATCTAGGGTGAAGGCTTGTTTCTTTTAGAGGGTGGACGACTCTTTATTACCTCGTGGGTGATTTGGTATGTTGATTTATCATCATCATCTGATTCTGATACCATCAGTCTCTTCACACTTTGTTTGGGTGGACGATTGTTTCTGATTAAAATTTATCTAGTAACTTCTATTACTTTCGGTAGGGGTAATGCTTTGGACGACGAAGAAAAGCTTTGCCGAGAATATCAATCATCGCCGAGAGGATAGCAAGGACTTCGAGGATGCCATCAGCTTGTGCATGGAATGCGACATCGGCATTTTGATTGAATACGCGGAGTGGGAGAAGTTTCAGAACAACTTGGACAGACTCGATCAATTTAGGAGCGGGTCTTGATAGTGGTTGTTTACAGAAATCATGTTATTTGGTTCTAGTATGAATATATGTGAGGCTTTTGGATCGTTCAAAGCATCCCAAAGTATAGATAAACTATGCAGGATTCAGAGAGTCTATGATAGATCTACTTGAGCGGCTGCTAGTGCTGGAAGATGGAGTCATCCTTCATGAATAAAAGAAAACTTTATTTAGTTTGCTAGAGGTATATACTCCAGATAGCATTTTGCTACTGATTTCTCTATTCTACCTTAACTGTCAAAATATTTCATAATACATATTTTCAATTTGTTCTGCAGCTATCTTTGAGGATACGACACAAATATTATAGAATCTTATTCACCATAGTTGAAGGATGAAAGAATCTGACTTTTAGAGGAATAGAAAGAGATGGAAATTATTTGGTTCTGGGTGATGTAAATTCATTATTATCCAAGATGCCGAAGAAACTCACAAATCGTTTTAGAATTTAGAAAGAATATGGTTCATATGAGTATGTTTACAAACCCATTTGTAGTCAAACTTGTTCTATTGTTCTATTGTTTGATTTTTTGTATTATTATTGTAATTTATACGATCTCATATCAATTTGAGTTTTAATGATTTATTTTGTGTATGTTTATTAGATTGGATAGTGCTACTTTTAATGAGGACAACTTCATTTCCTGATTATATTTTCTTTTAGCTTGGAACATTTGTTCAAAACTGATTTTAGTATGACGAGACTTGATGGATTATAAATAGAAAATGTTGTCTTTGATCATAAATTGGATGGCATCCGTCAAGTTGTTTATGATTCTTAGCGGCCCTTGCGTCCCAGAGTGTAGTATGCACTTGAAGTGAAACATAAATTTTTAGGTTAAGACTGATTTTGTTGAGTTTTGCAGTTTTCTAAAGACGAATTTTATTATAGAAATGAGAAACTTTAACATGAGGATTAACTCACACATTATACTCAATCATTCTCTTACTCAAGATGTTATACTCACATCATAAGACTCTTATTTATACTACTACATTTATGAAATGGATGTTTGAGATTAATATCATCCAACGGTCCAAATAACCTCTAGAAATATCTTGATAAAATATATTCTTCATGTATTCTCTAACCTCTGTAGAAAACTTAAAATTATTTTTATTTTGTCTCCATCTCGGACTTGAGCTTCAACTAATTAATCATTCAAATGATACGACCCAATTATGTATTGATTACTCAATAGATTTCCCTACAATTGTTTTAAGAAAGAATACCGTCGCGGTGGCAGAGCCAAAAATCACAGTGAGGCTCAACAGCAGAGGGTGACATTAGTTTGTAGAGAATTACTCTGGTGGATCCACTACTATTTGGTGGATCCATGAGTCCAACTTTCAGCCATTGGATGAGTTTAGATCAATGGTTAGCAATGGTCAACTATTAGTCAAACTAAAGGGTAATATGGGAATAGTTAGGATTTTAGTTAGTTTAGTTAGCCTAGTTAGCATTTAATGCTTGATTAGATGGCTTCATTTTCCCTCTCTCCTTAATTTTCCCTCTCTCCTTACAAACCCACCATTTTCAAAATCCAAACCCTCTCTCCTTAATCAATCCCACTATTTTCATAATTCAAGCTTTTTCATTTTCCCACCATTTTCATAATTCAAGCTTTTTTATTTTCCCACCATTTTCATAATCCAAACCCTCTCTCCTTAATCAATTCCACCATTTTCATAATTCAAGCTTTTTCATTTCCCCACCATTTTCATAATCCAAACCCTCTCTCCTTAATCAATCTCATCATTTTCATAATTCAAGCTTTTTCATTTCCCCACCATTTTCATAATCCAAACCCTCTCTCCTTAAGCAAGGTGGTGGTTTCTGCATTTTAACTGTTGCACCCCACATGTGCACCTTACTAGTTGCAACTACAAGTTGCAACAGGGAAGTGCAATAACAAGTTGCAAAAGAGAAGTGCAATAACAAGTTGAACAATGAAGTTTAGAAATCATAGTTGCATTGTCACTCCGCGACCAGATAACCAAAAACTAACATAGAACTGCAAATACAAGGTGCAACTAATAAATGCAACTACAAGGTGCAACTAATAAACTACAAGGTGCAAGTAATAAACCAATAAATACAAATACAATGTGCAAATAATAAATGCAACTACAAGGTGCAACTAATAAATGCAACTACAAGGCGCAACTAATAAACTACAGGATGCAAGAAATAAATGAAACTACAAGTTGCAACATGAAAGTGCAATAACAAGTTGAAACAGGGAAGTGCAATAACAAATTGCAACAATACAGAGCAGAAAATAAGTTCAGTAAGTTATAAGTTCCAAAGGTTATCTCAAAACGCCCAATCGCTAACACGAGTACGGGTTCTACGTTACATGTTCAGAACTGTAGCTCTAGCTCTTAAAAATTACAGCATCTCCCCAAACGCCAATGCAACCCGGAATATGTTACATGTTGCATTTTGCATCTACGTTACATGTTCAGAACTGTAGCTCTTGCATTTTGCAGTTGCATTTTAGAGTTGCATTAAGGGTACAATTGTGTTCCATGTTCATTGTATTGCTATTTTTGTATAAATTTAATATGTTTCCGTGCTTTTAAGTTGGCTAAATAAATGGCTAGTGAACGTTCAGAGCAATGTGCTGATGCAAAACCATTAGAAATTGTATTTTACTTCAAATCACATTTTGAGAAATTTAATTTTGATAAATAAACTTTTTGATGAAAACTATAAAAAGCAACTTGAAAATGCAACTATAAAAAGCAAATAAAAAATGCAAAATCAAAATGCATCCGCATGATCTAACAAGTTGCATCCGTAAACTTGCAACTACAAGTTGCAAACGGGAAGTGCAACAACAAGTTGCAACAATAAAGTGCACCATGTTCATTGTGTTGCATTTCACACATGCATTTTGATCTTGCATTTTGCAGTTGTATTTTAAAGTTGCATTAAAGCTACAATTGTGTTCCATGTTCATTGTGTTGCTTTTACCCGGCTTCGCATTAAGTCTACAAATGTGTTCCATGTTCATTGTATTGCTTTTTTTGTATAAATTTAACATATTTCCGTATCATGTACCCGGCTCTGTTGAACTAGTTGTTTAACTGCTTTCTTTTCATTACTAGTGCTCTCAGTTAAGTTGTCCTTGTCAGACAGTTCCATGGGGGTGGTTGCATTGCACTAGATGCAGAGGAAGCAGTGCAGTATAATGGAGCTGATATGTTCACATTGCTGAAGCTTTCTGATATCTGTTTTCCTTTATCTGCCCGCAAGAACTCCAGGATCCTTGAGGCTCTTTTCTGAGCTAAAGCAGTGCCTAACAATGTCAACTCAAGTAATGCCGACTGTACACCAGCATCAATCATAGCTCGTCTATCTCCGTACGCTTTGTGAGACATGACCATTAAAATGTAAGTTGCCTTCTCTTGGCAACCTGGTGCATCAGTCCAGTTCAGAACATCAACCAGAATCTGGAACGTTTCACGAACAGCACTGATTGCTTTACGACCTTCCGGGGTAGAAACCACATTGCTTAAAATAGCAAGCCCCCTTTCACTCACTTCCATGTCTCCCATCATCACATTCATAAGATACTCAACCAAATCAGTCTCCAGCACAAATGATATATTTGAATGACAAATTGTCAGATTATACAAAGCACGCAAGGAATCCTGCCTCGACTGAACACTTTTTCTACTCTCATCACCTTTCAACAGCTCCACCAAAAATGGTGTATCGCCCCTGAAGATCCAATTATAGGCTTGTTCGAATCCAGCGCACTCAAGCCAAGGAAATTAGCAACAATTGCCTCAGACACCTCTGATCCTATATACCGTTTCGGCCCTTGTATCAGACTCAGCATCTTGTGAACCACTCCAGCTTCCACTATAGCTGCTTTGTTGCTGCAAATTATAATCCACCATTAGTACTATCATTCTCAATACACTATTATAATCCACACTGAAAGTGACAACAAACAATAAACACATTGAATATACAAATTATGGAATTTAGGCATCCACTTTACAAAGGAGGTCACATGGAGATTTTAGCAACGGAATGTGACCTGTGCAAACTTCATTTTCCAGACAGATCCAGAAGAATACAACAAAACCATCAACTATTGTAAAATCCAAAACCCTGGAATTTTCTAAGCAGACAAAATTCGAAACTTAAACAATTAAGCTAACAATTTAAAACCTAAATCGAGAGATTAGGACTTACAGATCGTTGCCGATTCCGAGATTGAGAAGAGCGTACAATGCGGCGATCTTGAACGCATCGTCTTCGTCGAACTCGCAATCGATCATTCCAACCAGCGGCGGAATCGCTCCTAGCGCCGCCAGCTGAGATCTCGCGGTTGAATCGTCTTTCGCCAACCTCCGCACTTCACTCGCTGCCTCTACGACCTTCTCTCTGTTAACCGCTCCACCACCACCACTTAGCATCGTCACAACTTTTTTAAATTCCTCTATTTCGTCCGCCTTCTTCCGCCTCAAATCCCGATCATCAGCCGTCTTCTCCACGCAAGAGATGTTGAGAAAGTCGGCTAGCTTCTCCGATCCGACTCTCTTTTCAGATCCGGAATCCTTGTCATCACTCCCAATCTACGCCCAATCCAGACCCACGACGGTCTCCTCTTCGTCGTCTCTCTGATTTCGATTTTCTCTCTCGCCGTTGCGAGATGGTTTGAACATGTGTAGATTTCACGAATTAGATGAGAAGGTGAGAGACTGACAGAGGAGCCGGTGAGAGGAGCGTAAGTGTCAGAAGGTGAGAGACTGACACAAAGACCAAACTACCCTCAACACATTAACCCCCATTCAATACTAACCAAACTAAATTTAAACTCACCAGACACGTGTCACAATATAGAGCTTTCTATTAATCAGATATGAGGTCCAGATCTGAACTCACAGACTCACCAAACAGTATCAGACCCACCAGAGACGCCCTCTTAGTTTGTATATATCCCAATCCATCAAACTGGGATTTTATTCCAATGACGCCTTATCAATCAATAAATCAAACATCATTCCACACCTCTAGACATTAAGTCAATAATTCCAAGCAACACTTGAAGTCCAAAATGTAGGGAATTCCCAAGCTTGATCATTAAATTCCGTACAAAAACTAAAACCCAGAAAATACTCAACTATTGATCAATAAACATCACATGATTTCACATGCCAAATTTCATCTGCTCAGCTTTAATAGTAAATATATTTAATTTGGGTTTAGTATTAGTAACATTGGCGTTTAATAAAAAATAAATCCAATCGGTTAAGTCCTAGGAGGATATTAAATATTTGTAAGATGGAAGACAAAATCTCAACCATTGATTTGATTAATCTGACGGTTGAGATTAAAGTTGGGTTTTATTAAAGTTGGCAGTTGGATTTGCGAAAAACACGGGGGCGGTTGAATTTGGAGGTATTTTTTATTTTAAATCACATCCGTTGGATGATTAAAAATCAACGGTTGAGATCGCATCCTTTGGTTTCACAAATGATTGATTGTCCTCCTTGATCTTTATCGAAATCCAATATATTAAATTATATTTTAGAAATATATTATTTCTAAAACTCTTCAGATAGGATTTAGTAATTATCAACTTGGGCCTTACTCTATAAAAATAGAGTTATGTGTCGTTTTCAACAGAGTTTCTATTCACCATCCGAACCAGTTCGATTCAATTTTGCGCACAAAGGCACTGTTAAATTTCTAGGTCTGTTATGTTTTATATGATTTGTATATGAAAACCCCTGGCCTGTTAAGTAACCTGAATTTTTGATAATCTGAACACATTGGTTCTTGTTGTTTTTATTCTTGAGCAGATTTGCTTCAAGGAAAGTCTTTTCTGAAACTCCATCTTCATCGAGTCTAGCAGCTCTAGGCAAGCAATGTCACGTAAAGAAGTAGTTCGCGATGGAAAATCCCCGCAGGTTGCCGACATGTCTAATTCAAGCAACAGTAACAGTACCACAAAAACATTAAAGGATTGGGTTCCACAGGATGATGGCATTGATGTTGGACCTCTATCGAAGGAAGACACGTCCGCATATATCAACAATGTTCTGTACGGCCCGAGGACTAAGAAGAGACTTCCTGTATTTGCAGCAATCTGTCCAGATGAAGATGTCTCCAGCAGCATCAACAACTCCTCTGCCTCTAATCTTCCAAGTTCCGCAACCAAGAAGTAGTTACTAGTTAGCTGCATTATCTTTACACTCAAGTCACCATAACTAAACTAGTCTGACTACATGTTCCTTTTGATTTCACTGTTGCTTATACAGTCGATGATTTAAGTCTTTTTGAATGCATACTTAATAATAAATTTTTATTTTTCCTGATGTTTCATACGACTCAAATTCCAATTCACAAATTATGATTCAAATCCAATGCAGTAATAACAATTTGCAGTATTTTCATGTGTCGGGTAAAGTTCTAGGAGGATAATTAATTTTTCGTAAGACGGTAGGACACAATCTCGATCGTTCATAATTATAATCTAAAGGTTGAGATTTAAAATAAAATAACTGTCAAATCTGACCGCCCCGTGTTTTTCGCAAATTCAACCGCCTAGTTTAATTGAAACTCAACTTTAATCTCAACCGTCGATTTATTAAAATCAATGGCTCAGATTTTATCCTCTTGTTTTACATATATCTCATGTCTCACATGCTCAACCCATCATGTGTCATCTCAATAAATTATTCATGTTTGAACTTAATTTGGGCTTCTATATGGGCCTCTAACTGATGCTGATATGTGTTGTTCGGCCCATTGTCGGCCCATTGTCGATTCATTTTCGGCCCAGTACGGAGCAGCGTAACAGGTGCGCTAAGTGGAATACGCTATGGAAAGTGGAGAGCTTTTCCGATCTCGATAATCGAATCCAAGGTGAGCCGATGTTGTTTCTCTTCTGCGATCCGATTTCAATTTCTTACACGATGGTGTTTATTGATTATGTTAATTTTGATTGAAATTATTGATTAAGAAATATTTGATGCTGTTGACTTGAAACAAGTTTTTTAATGGTTTTGTTAATTATTACTTCTTACATAATATGAAATTTTTAGGATTATTATACAATTAATTTCAAGCTTTTGCTGACTTTTGTAATGCTGGTATTGCAGATAAGCCCTAAAAGCGGACATTTGTGAAATGTGAGTACCTTCATGATTGAATTGGTTTTTTATAGTTAACATGAGGTTTTTGTTTTTGTTTTTGTTTTGGGTTTATGTGTATGAACGGTGACTTATGGGTTGTGAATGGTTTCATTGGTGCGACAGAAATGAACTGTTTTTACAACCAGCATTGAGTTCCATTTGTGATATTTATATTCAATGTGAAATGTGAATTGTGTCATGTTAAGGTTATTTACACGCTGATGGCGTGCTATGTGGTAATGAGCTTGTGTTTGAAAGCGCTCTGAATTTATATTATTTTTTTGATCTGGCTTATTATTTTTCTTTTTACTGACATGTAAGGTGAAAGGGATTGAATTAGTTTAGCTAGGTTTGAGTACTTATCACAGAGGCAAGTTTTTGATTCTACGTGCTTTTTTGGTTAATGCCTTTTATATGAATTACTTTATACTGAGATCATTAGAATATATTAGCTTCATTAGGATTCAAACTATCATCATTGGTCATTTGTTTTTGCGCAATTTGATGAAGGGCGGATGAGGAAGTGTCTGATCCAAAGAAGTACCTTGAAGATGGTTGTGTGCCCAAGTGTGTGAAACCACTACGTGCTTATCAGGTGCTGATAAAATAAACGGCTATGAGATTTTCTTTTTTCATGTCATGGATATTAACTTGGATATTCCCTTATTAATCTGTTCTCCTTTATTTAACCTGAGATAACTGCATTGATATTCTAACTTGAGTCACTATTGAACATTATCTTGTCAAAATCTTATTTTACTGTTGACATGATTCAGTTCCATAGAATACAAGTTTTGTTTGTGTACTCCTCTCCATAGGTTTTCCCAGTTTGGCCCTTATTCATGTGCTGTCAGTTGTCACAACCTTTTAGTGTGCAACTTTTGAAAAACTTTCAGGCTTGTGCCAAGAGAGTTGAAAGTGATGACACTGGCCATAAGCACTGCACTGGGCAGTATTTCGACTACTGGTCATGTGTCGATCAATGTGTAAGTTTCTGTTTCCCATTGCTTTTCCTATTGTATCACACGGCTGATTACTGTCAATTTGACATTCAGGTTGCGCCAAAAGTCTTCACAAAGTTGAAATGATTGCGGTGCAAACAGAGGATGAAGGACCTTTTGATCAGATTTTGCACATCGATCAGTCATGCTTTTACTAACGCAACCAATCCTTTTGAATCTCATTTTCAAATAAGAATTAGTACTACAACTTTTCCATATGTGTAGCACTGACATATTACAATTGTGTTTCATTGTGTCCTTGGAGTATGTAAGCTTCATTTTTTGATTTTTAGAAAATCAAGCTGTGTATTGACATTTAACATGAAGAAACTAAGCTCCTCAAATATTGGCATCAAAACTTGTCATACATATGCTTGGTTAAAAAATGTCAACCATTGACTACAACACAACACCTTATATACGCTTAAAGACATTTGTAGGTTCATCTTCAAAAATTGGTTCATTTGGCAATGGAACACATCCAAGCATCGTCTACACAACAGCATCGTCTCCACCCTACATTAAAAAAGGCAATGTGTTACAACATATCACTAGGAAAATAGTTTCAAGTGCTTCATATACATATCCACCAATAATACTGGAATTACAGCTAAAGTGACCGTCCTCTTAAATATTTGCTTCCTAGTTACCATGCTTGCCTATGATGTGCTTGCCAATGACATACCAAAGGATCATATACAATGTCGACTGTGGTTGATAATCGCCAGCAAAAATAAGTTACTGATCCTTCCTCATGTAATATTTTCCGTTCAACACTTGCTGCAACTAGTTTTCTATCAAGAGATTCCTAAAGAAGACACAATCTATACATGGCCAAACCTTAATACTATCATACATATTAGAGAACTTACATCCTCAAAAGACAGAAGAGGCAAACATCCAATAGAAACTTTTAAAAAATACGAGAAATCTGTGACAATATCAACCATTTCTCACATTAACATAGCAATACACCGGTCCACATGTTATGTATTCTTCCAATTAAGTTAACTGATCACCAAAATTGGTTTCTTCGAGGCTGGCGCTTAATGTGTATTTATGTGTATTGGGTATGCAACGCCAATTGTCACTGACTTCTTTAGTCATACGGGTTAGGAGGAAAAAGAATCGTCAACCAAAGAAGTGATTAAAAGGTAGCTGATACAATGGAAATGGAAGAATTACCTGATACACATTTCTCCTACACTTTGTTTCGTAATGAAGCTTTTCCACTCGAGGAGACTGGCAAAGCAAGGATGCAGGAATCTGAAAATTTTCTTGTTTCATTAGAGCTATGGAGAACAATGGCAGCCTTTGAAGTTTCACACTCGTATGAGCTCCTATCATACAGATATGTGTATTTACGGGCTATTGATTGTTTCAGTCTTGATCTCCTTCTGCTGTACTTAAACATGTACTGATAAGAACTTCCATCAACATCAGACCTCTTTTTTCTTCTAACATAGATGAACTTTAATTCAGGCTTTGCAGT
>QZGG01002667.1:0-38916 GCA_006409495.1 Sedum album
GAGATCAAAAAATATAGATCGCTTTTTCCACAAACCATCAACAGTATTACGTCCTCGTTTTCCCAAAACATTAGGAACTTCCCAAATAGTATCAAGTATTTCCTTGCCAGAAGCTGATTTCGGTTCATTTTCAAACTCAACTTTCCCATTAAACGAAGCTTTCTTTCGACGGTAGGAATGATTGGTCGGAAGGAAACGTCTGTGTCCCATGTATACAATCTTGCGACAGTTTTTAAGATGTTGAGAATGTGTATTCTCTCCACATATTGGGCATGCTTTGTATCCTTTAATCTTATACCCGGACAAGTTACCGTATGCAGGAAAATCATTGACTGTGCAAAATAACATCGCTCGCATATCAAAAAACTCGTCTCTAGATACATCATAAGTAGGGACACCCTTGTCCCACAAAAGAATTAGATCATCTATCAATGGCTGTAAATAAACATCAATGTTATTCCCCGGCTGCCGAGGCCCAGAAATCAATAATGAGAGCATCATATATCTGCGTTTCATGCACAACCAAGGTGGAAGATTATAAATAACCAATATGACTGGCCATGTACTATGCTGACTACTAAGATTTCCAAACGGATTCACTCCATCAGTGCACAAACCTAAACGCAAGTTTCTTGGATCGCATCCAAATTCAGGAAATGTTTCGTCAAAAGTCTTCCACTGAACTGAATCAGCCGGGTGACGCATCATATAATCCTCAACACGCTTTTCAGCATGCCATCGCAAATTAGTAGCGTCGTCTGAGATTGAGAAGAGCCGCTGAAATCTAGGAATTGGAGGTAAATACCACAACACTTTAGACGGTGCGCCTTTTGAACTGATACTGGGTGCTTTGTTCGTTTATATCTTGAAGAGTTACAAACTGGACATTCAGTTAGATCTTTATACCGACCTCGAAACAAAATACAATCGTTTGGACATGCATGAATTTTTGAGTATTCGATTCCCATAGGACACATTACCCTCTTCGCGTCATAAGTACGAGTAGGTAATGTGTTCGGATCAGGAAGCATTTCTGATACCAATGTCAATAACTCTGTAAAACTCTTATCACTCCATCCATTCTTTGCTTTCAGATTAAACAACTTTAACACTGCTGAAAGTTTGGTAAATTTTGTGCAACCATCGTACAAAGGTGTCTCAGAATCAGATTTAAGTTTTTCAATGACAGAAGACCCGACGTTCATCTCTTTCTCAATGTTATTCACCATTCCAATTAAATCGTCATCCTCCCAGTCCATATTTTCATTAAATCCATGTTGTTCCATGGGGGGGGAGAGCTAGCTGTCTCACATTCACCGTGTAAATGCCAAACTTTGTACTTTGGATCAATCCCCTTTAACAACAAATGTTTGTGAAGATCTCCGACTTTTATTTTCTTGTTATTCCAACAATCAGTGCATGGACAAAACACATATTCAGTGTCATTCCGGTCTGCAAAATCCTTAGCAAACTGACAGAACCCTCTTATTCCTTCTTCATAACCAACGACAAACGATTTAAACATCCAACTTCGATCCATTATGACTAACAAGGTTGAGAATAATCGGAATTGAAATACCTAGAATAAGATAAGCAAGACATGCAAGACGATTAAATTATGGATAATCATAAGCGCATCTAAATAAAAATTCAAACAAACTTACTTTTAACACAATATTATAAACAAGACGAAAAGGATGACTTATCGGGTTGAGATTAATTTATGTTCCAAGGCAGAGACGACGTGTGAGTGCGGAAACAAAAGAAACGAAATAGGGTAAAACTTAAAAAAGTAGATCTGAAACTTTTAACAGCGCCTAAAATATAAGCGCTGTAATATATATTTAACAGCGCTTCTTTTAAAGCGCTGTATAAAGTAAATAAAAAATTAATCGGAGTAACATATTTAACAGCGCTTATAATAAGCGCTGTTAAAATATTTTTACAGCGCTTATTTATAAAGCGCTGTAAATGTTGTTTTTCACAGCGCTTTAAATAAGCGCTGTTGTATATTGCTTTATTTTTCAGGCTTGATTTTTTGTTCAGAAAACCAAACCTGCAAAAAACTGATTGTTTACTTCACAGGTTTGAAAGATGATCATTCAGTTTATTCCACATATCACAAATCAAAAGATCAACATCACATTTCATACATCATACACAAAATATACAATATTTTCCAACAATTCCACATTACATCAAATCAAAAGCTACTAAAATCAACTCATTTGATAACAAAAGTATAACATGATAAAAGCCACAAAACTGATTATCCATAGCTTCTTTCTCATGTTAAACCTACAAAAAAATTACACGAGTTAGAAAACTTGTCACAACACGTACATTATTCATTGAATCATGATTTATAATTATATAAATTACCTCATCAATTCCATTGATATTCTTGAGCAGGACAATCAAGAATGTAATAAGAGAATTCGTCCCTTACTTCATTCATAACGAAAGACGGGTAACTTTCCCGTCCATTTGGAAACACCTATTTCCACATCAAAACACATTTTATATAATGTAAATTTATATATTTTTAAAAAGACTACGAAAAAATGAAACTTACATCACTAAAATTATCATGAAGCTGTCCATTATTTTCTTGGACGTACTTAATGATATCTCGAACGTATCGTATGCAATAATAACCACATAAGTTCGTCTCTCTGGTTGTCGTGGACACTACAAACATAAAAACACATGATGTTAGTATATTTTATCCCAATTGTAAATGTAAAAATATGCTAGAAATTAAATTAATTACCTCGACTGTTATCCATGTAGTCGATCTAGATTGTGAAGAGGATCCATTCATATTTTGAATGTTGGTAAAACTCCTAAATTTCAAAACACAAAAAATGTTTACTGACATTTTGAAGTATAAACATTAAAATAAAACTAATAATTTAATATTTTACCTTACTTTTCAATTAATCGCCGAACATCTGATCGAACCATGCCAGCCATTGGATCTAGCCAATATACCAAATTTTGTCTTGGAAAAAGCACACACAACATCCAATGACTCCTTCAAGAACATGATTTAAAACAAGTTAAGTTAAATCATAAAAGTAGCTAAAAACTATTAAATACAAAATTTAGTTGAATACTTACTCTTGTGGATCACAATATGGTAGAAAATAGCAAAAGAAGGATGAGCTATCAGGCATTGTCAACCGAGACGTCAAAATAGAAACTCTTGAGTTCATCTCGAATGCTTGTCGTGGACGACGGTCTAATAAACCCAAATTTGAATCCGAAGCGTCCAAACTCATTGTAAAGATAACTGAAACGATTTAAATTAGAAATAGTACTGAAATTCAATTAATTGCAGATAATATTGCATGATGAATGAAAGTAATACCTAATATAAAACTCAAGCGCCGTATCTCCAATCTTTTCCAACTGTAAAACTTCAACAATATCATCCTTGTACAAGTGAGCCCATACATCATCACCATAGACTTCACTTGGTATAAAGATAGATATTGCGACTTCTAGCTGATTTGCACGATGATAAAGCATCTGACAATGTGTTCCCAAGTGTGCAAACTCAGGTTCATGAATACTTGATTGCATAAATCCATATTTGTAATCATTGTATGCCTGAAAACAAAGTATGACGATTGTAAATTAAGGTTGATTTATATTAATTAAAGATAAATGAAGTAAATATATTGATGTACCTTTCTGTTAACTTCAACCAATGACTTAGGCCATGGTACAACTGCATTCACCGCATCCCTTACAGTGTTAAACTGCGCCAAAGGATGCGGGATCGGCTGATTAGGGTCGATTGCATAATGCAATGATGCCTTCACTTCATGATCATCAATCAGCCTATACTGCACGATTCTCCCAGGCAACACAAGACCATATGCAACCATGGTTCGAGAGCCATCATCAATGAAGAAAGCACATTTTAAACCCGTCTACATCAAGTAAATAAAGTATATATCAGTTACCAAAATTTTGTATTTTATCTAATTTAATAAGTTTAATATACCTCAGGGATTGTAGAGAAAATATCATCTTCAGGCGATGGGATCTGCGGCTGAGATGAGCTAATGTCGACTCCCCTAGGTTGTTGCACGACATTTGTGCTACCTTTCGTAGAAGTCGAACCTTTGGGAAATACTTTTTTCCAGCCCACCGCCATCCCGACCCCTCGAGTACGTCCTGGATACTCAGGTTTTCCAATCGCCTGAGTAAGTATCATTCCGCCCTTGTGAAACGAAATGTCCAGCAGATGCCTCCTCCTCTGCCTCATACAGAAAGATAAATAAATATTATTACAATAAATATCCTTCTAAAATATCAACCATGTAATTAAATAGACTAAAGAAGACTTACAATTTTTGCAGCAATAGTTTCTAGTCTCGTTCACATAACCACCCGTTTTTGTTTGATGGGCTCTCTTCCACACTTCGTCTCTCGACTGTAATGCTCCCTACATCACAGTCATCGCACAATCCAGTAGCCTGAAGTGCATCAGCTTTCTCCTTTATCAGGAGTTCTTCAGCACGGCTATATCCGCCTCGAGAAGTAGCATGATGATACTTGTTGAGGCGCGCTCTTTCGCAGCTCTCTCCCCTCCTCCTCAAATTCTTCGCTTCTCCTCCCAGCCACAAACTCCGCCCACTGATCCGGAGTAATGAATTGATAAAAAGAGTGGGATCCTCTTCGTTCTTCCTACCCTTGATGTAATCTTTGGTAAGAGTTGTCTTGAAATTTCTCCAAGAGATTCCAGCTTGTCTCAGCTCTTGAGACTTGTGATCATCCGACACATTGAATTTTGCCTGTAAAAACAAGTAAAAAAAAATCATTTCAAACATATTGCATATAAAAAATATAATTGATATGTAAATAACATTAATAATCACTTTAAACATGAACATAAAAGAATAAAAATAACATTTTTTATTACCTTCATATCGCTCCACACTAGGTTCTTCAACTCTGCAGGCACATGCCTCCAATTTTGATATGTAATTGGAACACGTGTTCTAGCCGCCAAACAAAGTGCACTTCTCCAAATAGATTTATTAGGACCCGTTGGAAGTCCTTTATCGGTAAACTCGATAGTGGATAAAGTATTTGATGCACTTCTCTCCTTACAAAATTTGGTCAAATATGTAGGCCCCCTCTTGCCTCTCTTAGATGGCGCGGAACACTCTCCCGCGTTATCACTGTTATCATTTGTGATTTGCAAATTCTCCGTTTCTACATATTTAACAAAATTATTCATTATCAAACACAAAACAATAGTATACAAGTAGATTAATACAACAGAAAACAAATTACCAAACTTTAAAACGGAGCTAAGTTGGAATTTTGAAACAGAGCTAAATTATACAAATAGAGGAGTATCGTATCGAAACTTTGGACGAAACCCTTGAAATGATCGGAGCTAAGTTGGAAAGCTGAGCATGAGTTTAGGGTTTGAAACGGAGCTAAGTCGGAAATTCGGAGCGAAGTCTGAGTGTTAGTAAAATTTTAAAGTCGGAAAATTACTAGGGTTAAAACGTATTTATAACACACATCGCTTTTAATAAACGCGCCGTTTTAATTTGTGTTTTTAACAGCGCTTTTCCGAAGAAGCGCTGTAATAAATATTATTTAACACAGCGTTTAATTATAAAAGCGCTGTTGTATATTTTGTACAGCGTTTTCTTAAGAAGCGCTGTGTTAAATGGATTTATTACAGCGCTTTCATTATAAAGCGCTGTTAAAGATATAATTTTTTTCATAGCGCTCAATAACAAGCGCTGTTGAAAATATAATATGTACTAGTGATAGTTTGTTGGGTGTTATATGGTTAAATATCAGATTTATTTAAACATGTAATTATTGTCAATAATATTAATTATTTTTAATATAATATACTCGTATTAATTATTAGTTTAAATGATAACATTTTACTTAAAAAATAAAAATAATCTTATGATTTAACAATATGTATTTATGGTTAACTATTAATAGGACATAAAATATTTGGAAGACGAAAAGACAAATTCTCAATCGTTGATTTGATTAATCTGACGGTTGGGATTAAAGTTGAGTTTGATTTAAATGAGCGGTTGAGTTTGCAAAATACACGAGTGGTTGGATTTGACGATTATTTTAGTTTAAATATCGTCTGTTGGATTGATAAAAATCAACGCTCCCTAAACATAAATGTCCTTCTTGAATCATTTCCTACGTATTTATTGACAGATTGATCTCTATTATGGTTTAAATATTTTGATTAATGAAATAACACATTAAGCGATGGATAGACTCCTAAAACCATACAAACTGGCTTACTTGAATAAAATTTATCCCTAAAGTAAAAGAAAAGGAATGGTTAATTCGACAAAAGAAAAAGCGTTTTTCATGAGGTACAACTCAAAGTATATTACAGTTATTTAACCATATGATATAAATATTTTGTTTCGTAAAATTACACATATAAAGTGCAGGGTTAATTCTAAATGACATCCTTTATAATAAGTCATTTTCCACAAAATCACCTGTATATTGTAATATTACATTCAACCAACCGTATAACGTTTGTCGTTCCTAAACAACCACTTATCACTGTGTTGTTAAATATATTATATTTGTAATATAATAATAGTATTTTTATTACAATACAACACCTCTATAACAAATGAGTATTCACTTCCCCACCTTTATAATCACTTTGGTTACCATTTAACAACCTTTCCGTTGATTGAGGTGGTTCTTTGATAACCGTTGTAATTATAAAGGTGGTCGAATGTACAATTACAATAGACAAGTGGCTTTTTGAAAATGGTGTATTATAATAGTGGTCATCTGGAATTAACCCTAAAGTACATGAACCAATGTGCACTATTTTATGAACTAAATTTTTTATATTATATAAGTCATGAAATGCTACATTAAGATTGATGAGACATGGAATATAATTTCGTAAACCATATGATATGAAAAAATTTCATTTATGAAAACACATTAAGGTTCGTTAAATTAAGTGCACCGTTTCACGAACAAATGGTTAATATGTTTTTATCATAAATAATTCATCATTACCTACTATAAATTATTCAAAAAATTAATATAAATTAACGTAAAATTAAGGGATGAAGAACAAATTTTTTAAGTGTATTATTATTTAATAAATATCAATAAATAATAAAATTATTTATTTAATTATGTAAATATTCATGTAAATATGAGTGTTGTATAGGTGGTTTTCTGTAAATATGAATGTTTTATGGGTGATTTTCTGAAAATTAACCTAAATTATTCAAATAACGTGTTTCATCAGAGCGTGTATAACAACATTAGAAGGTAAATGAACGAGGTGGCATAATGCTATCGGCGCAATTCATAGAGGTGATTTTTTGTAAATAAGTTTTTGAGCGGTGATTTTTTGTAACTATGACTATTATATGGATGATTTTTGATACTTATCCTTCATTTAAAAGGATGAGCAAGCTGAACCTGTGACGACACAACATCATGGATCAAGACCGGCGCTTAACCATTTACTAAGAAAGCCTCTTAATTCAGTAAACGATAAAATATTCTTAACAATGAAATTAATTTTAAAAACAAATGTGTAAATATCAAGTATGATGGAGCGTCTAGAGAAATAGCTAAAATAAAATACATGAAATAATTGATAGTTGTACTAAGAATGTTAGCTTTTGGATGCCGATAATGAATTTTTTTATGGTCAACAAAGTCAACCGATGACTTGGACAAAAAAGCTGCCAGAAATAGTGAAAGTTTGGCACAATTTGATCGGAATTGATTTCATGGGTGGTTAACTCAAAAAAATTTGAAGGGGTGATTTCGTTTAAATTGTCAGATTGAACGGGTGGTTTTCAGCAAACAAACCCTAACATATATTTATTCACTTGATTGTATTTTAGACTTCAAATTCGAGTTGTAAAACCATGCTTGCTTCTTTCTTCATTGTTATTTCTTCTCTTTTTGAATCCAAAAGCCCATTGAAAATTGCGTCAAGGTATCTTTTACACCTTTGAGTGATGTCTTCACTAGCCTCCTCACTACAAATAGTTGGAAATATTCTAATGATAATATAACCTGGTGCCTATTATCTAATTTGTACAAATGAATTCTTACCGAACTACCAGTGCCATTCTTACTAATTGTCATGTCACAATCACACCTCAAGGCTGGTCTTCACTTTTGATCAGCATGGTGTTAAGAAACAGGGCGGTCCTAGTCTTTCTTCTACCGACACTTGTCCCTCTAATCAACGACTTACTATTCCTTTTATTTTGAGTTGTTTTCTTCGATATCCGTTTGAGAAGACTTTGATTCGTACAAATAAATAATCTCTTTTTTCTATTTGACTTGCATTATAAAAATTTAAGTATAACAAAACCCATATGGATCGTACTTAACTACGAAAGGCTACCTAAATTTTGTCTAAATTGTGGACACGAAACCTCTTATTGTTTTCAAATATTGGATATTGCAAGTCAAAGTTATATAGTAGAAGTCGTTGGAAGGCAATTACTGTTGAGAAACTTGCTTGGATAAGAGAACTTTTATTAATATAAAACTCTCACAAAACTCATTCTCTTTAGGTGGAGATCACTCACAATTCTTGAGTGCTTTCTCCACTTATTCTCACCCCTATTTATACTACTTCTCATTACAAATAAAGGGCCATGTACTTTCCTATGCGACCAGCGCTGCTGCTCTGTATTCTGCTTCAGTGGTAGATAGTGACACTGTTGGTAGTCTTTAATTGCACCACGATACTGCTGTCGAGCCCAGTTGGAACACATACCCAGATGTTGATCGCCTTGTATCATGGTCTCCGACATAATCAGCATCATTGTATCCAACTACTTGAACTTCTACTCCTTTCTTATATAGGAGACCATAATTTGATGTTTTTATTATATAGGATTTAGCATGAACCGGCTAACCACTCCTATCGCTAATGATACGTCCAGTCTTGTCAGTGTTAGATAGATCAGGCTGCCGAGCAGTTGGCGATACATCTTTGAATCTTCGAGTTCTTTTCCTTCATCAACACAATACTTCACGTTAGCCTCCAGAGGAGTGGATATTGACTTGCTCTCCTGCATCCCGTACTTAAGTAGCAAGTCTTTTGCATACTTCTCTTGGCACAAAAATATTCCTTCTTGTGTTCTCTCCACTTCAAATCTAAGGAAGTGAATAAGCTCGCCAAGTTCCTTTATCTGGAATCTCACTAACAAGTTTCTTCTCGTTAGATAAATTTGCTCGATATCATCTCCCGTGAGGATTAAGTCATCCACATGCAAAGCTGCCACCTTATCTCTTTGAACCTTCACAAAGAGACTTGAAACTGCTTATGTCATCTTGTATCCACTGTGCATCAAGAACTCGGCTATCTTTCCGTACCACGCTCGTGGAGCTTGTTTCAACCCAAAAATAACTTTCTTTAATTTGCATACGTATGTGGGATGGTTCTTTTCCTCAAATCCTATAGGCTGCTCCTTGAAGATCTCTTTATCCAATTCTCCATGCAACAATGCATTCTTTACATCCATCTGCCACAACTTCCATGACTTATTTACAGCTAAGGCAAGTAGGACACGTATCGTAGTAAGTTTTGCAACCGGACTGAAAGTCTCGTCATAATCCACTCCGTACTCCTGTGAGAAGCCTCGAGCCACAAGTCGAGCCTTATATCGTTCGATCAAACCATCAGGACGTGTCTTCACTTTGTAAACCCATCTGCCCGATATGGGTTTCACATTAGCAGGCTTCGGTACTAACTCCCATGTTTCATTCTCCTTAAGTGCTATAATTTCATCTTGTATAGCGCTCGTCCAATCCTTACTCTTAGTTGCTTCCTCAAATGTGGTTGGCACTTGAAAGTTGGACTCTTCTATTAGAGCCACGTTTGCATATTTAGGATTTGATTTGTGAAGCCTGGTACTTTTTCTCATTTAGAGATCCTCTCCTTATGATCCTCATTCGATGTTTTCCTGATGGATTCCTATTCTCCAAGGACTTGATGCCTTCTCCCTTGATGGACTCCTTAACTCCTCTTCATTTGTAGTGATGTCTTCACTTACAGCAGGCTCGCTTGGCTCCTCTATTATCTCTTGCAATTTCTCCTCCAAATCCTTACTATCATGTATAACTATCTTCTCGGGTGACCATCAAGATGATGATTCATCAATACCACGTTCCTCGAGTTATAGTAGTGCCCAGTTCCAGTTATAGGATCACAACACTTCCATCCTTTTCTTTGGTTATCGAATCCCACGAAGATGCATCTGATCACCGTCTTGTCAAACTTTGTTTGTAGATGATCTAGTACGAACACATAGCAGACACATCCGAATACGCAGAAGTGACTTACTGCAGGTTTAGTGTGCCAAAACTTTCGATAGGGTGAAGTAAAATCTAGTCTTTCCTGTGGTAATCTGTTGATGACATGCGCTGCTGCCTTCATGCACTCTGCCTAAAATCTTCCTGGTACGCTCTTTGCATGTTGTATGCTCCTACAAACTCCCACAAGGTGTCGAATTTTCCTTTCTGCAACACTATTTTGCTGTGGAGTTCCAGGACAGGTCAGTTGTCGTCGAATTTGATTTTCTTGGAGATACTTTGAGAACTCCTCTAACACTTACTCTCCTCAATTGTCAGAACACAAAAATTTAATCCTCCTTCCAATCTCATTCTCCACCCTCATTTTAAACTCCTTAAACATATCTAATGCCTTTGACTTCTCTTTCATAGAGTAGACCAACATATACCTCGAGTAGTCATCTATGGAAGTGATCATATACTGTAATCCTTTCATTGAGGGTTGAGCAACCTTATCGAAGACGTCTGTATGCACCAGCTCTAATGATTCTTGTGCTCTATGCTCCGACTCCGAGTATGATAGTTGATGAGCCTTTCCGTATTGACATCCTACACACAATGTGTCCACTCAAACTTCAAGTTGAGGAAGGCCCTTCAGTACTGACTCACTCATCATCGCTTTTAACTTGTGATAGCTCACATGTCCAAGTCGTGCATACCATATGTTAGCCGTCTCATTCTTACGTGTCTTATCCACATATGCAGCTGATCAGTGTTAGAAATGTCTATTTTAAGCTCCTACTTTCATGCTTATTTCTCATGATTAGAACGTAAAATATATTACTTTTGATACTTTGATTAATGTTTCAGGTCAAAAACATGATTTCCGCCTTACGAAGGAGCATACATGGAAATATGAGGAAAAGCACGTGAATTCGGCCTAAATCAGACATAATTGGGAGCATTTCTGCAATCCTTAGACCGAGTGTACTAAAGTACTTGATTCGAGCTAAAACAAGCCAAAGACTCATGTTACTCGACCGAGTAAACACAATGCTCGAGCAAGTCACCACGTGATCAAGACTCTTCGTATGGACTATCTTCATTTACTCGACCATTTAATGCGAGTGGATAAGCTAGACCTTTGATTTACTCGACCCTTTGGATTACTCCTCACTATATAAGCATCACAAGAGACACAAGAGCTAGCTAGGGGCCGAGAGACCCTAGAGAAGAAGTGATTGAAGTCGAGTACAAGTGAGAAAGCTAGAGAGAGCTCGAGGACCGTTTGAATTACACAAGGACCATCCAACTTCATTTTATACTCGAGCTACCATTACAAACAAGGAGAGGAGCAGCAGCTCGGAACTCGACCGTAGAACATCAATCACTGAGAATTTCTAAACTTTTACTCTTATTTTATTTACATCATTTGAACATATTTTCATTCTCACTCGAGATGAGTGAGTAGTTTCCTTATGATGGGGATTTGATGAATCCCTAATGCTTATGAATAACTAGAATATGATTATCTAATTTACATGAATCAATTCTTGTATGACTATTATGTGTGTTGAATCATACCCGAGCACTACGTCTAGGTGTCCTGACAAAACGTCTAGAAGAGTAGGTCGAGTAGTATTTTCTAGGGAAGGACCGGGATGTGAACTTAGACAATTTTGGAATCAATACAACCATTAGATCGAGTATATTAGCAAAGCGGGAGCAGCGAGTATATTTGGTGCATGAATGCATTATTAAGCGTATTTGGACAGATTAGTGAAAACACCGGGAGGAATGAAGCTAGTCGAGTAGATGTTTACGTACGAATCCAACATTCGGGAGTGAGGATTCGTATGCTAATGCTACCCAGTCTAAATTTTATAATATAAATCCAACATTCGGGAGTGAGGATTTATATTATCATATTACTATATGTTCTAGATTAAATTGTCATCAAGAAGGAAATTCATAACTATAATCTATATCTTGTTCGAGTGAAACCATTAATATTAGCGGAGGACTCTCATCCTTGTCATAGTTTTTATATTTGATAACAAAACCCCTTTTTCTAAACATTGCCTTTAAAATAAATAAAACACTTAAGAACTATTTTGAAACCTAGTAATCGATTTTAAAAGTATAACTTAACTCTACTGCTCCCTTGGGTTCGACACTAGGTCACCCCTAGTTCTATAAATTCTTTTGAGTTGCGTGTTGGAATTTTTATCTACTAAATACCGCATCACGTCAGCAGCCTCAACTAATATTACGCAGATAGATTCGACCTTTCGACCCTCCAATATAGGTGTGCCGGATATCTTCACATCACGATAAACCTAAACATATTTAGGACCCAAAAAATGTAGTTACCTGATGCTGCAAGCTGAGAAACGGACAACAATTTCTTCTTCATTCCACGCACGTGAAACACTCTCTCCTGCTGCAACTAAGTGACGTTGTATTGGGGTGTGAATGTTGTCTCTCCAACGTGGTAGGAAGCTTGAACTTGTTTACTGTCAACACTTGCCTATATCCTTGATACTTAGAAACTCCTACGACCTTCTTTTTATCTCTGGTCATATGATTGGAGCATCTCGAGTCAATAATCCAATTATTGTCATAGTCGATTTTGTCATAGCTCTTAGCAGTGAGAGTCATCTCATTCTCCTCCACATTCTCATCAATGGCGAATGATGCTTCAAAGTCCCACTCTTCTTCACTAGCATCATTATACTGGCCATGTGTTGAATTACCGTGAGTAGGTCTTCTTGGAGCTCTACAATATCGGGTAAAATATATCTCTTTCCACAGTTATAACATTTATCATCCTTTTTCTAATCTGACTTTTGATAATCTCCACCTCTGCTGCGTTGTTGTTGAGCTCCCCCTCATTAAACGTTCTTACGAAGATGACCTCCTCTCTCGTATCGTCTCACACCATCTCTCCTCTGTGATTGTCCACCATTGTTGTTGGAGTATTATGCTTCTGCAAAGGTTGCACCGATAGTTTAGTCATTTGCTTATTCAGTGCT
This sequence comes from Sedum album, assembly GCA_006409495.1. Classification (NCBI taxonomy): domain Eukaryota; kingdom Viridiplantae; phylum Streptophyta; class Magnoliopsida; order Saxifragales; family Crassulaceae; genus Sedum; species Sedum album. Next base: position 13,359 of record QZGG01002667.1, read on the forward strand.
TCTTGATTCGCCAGTATATTCTCCAAGTCAATTAGTGATGGTTGTTCCTTCCAATCATGTATAGCAGTGATGAATGCGTTGTACTCGGGTTTTAAACCAGCGACAATAATCACTCGAATTCTATCATCTCTAAACTTGGACTTTGCATTGAGCTGCTCTATCGCTCGACAAAGATTCTTTTCTTTTAAGAAATAGTCAGTGATGGACATCGACATTCACGAGCTCCTTCTCAAGCAATTGCAAGTGAGCTGCATTTTCCCTTGAGAATAACGCGACAAGTTTATCCCAGGCCTCCTTGGGGATTTCATATCCTCGATTCGAGAGATAAGACTTTTATCAATGGTCATCTCAATGGCGAGAAGTGCTTGTTATCCTTCATCTCCCATTTTTCGTATTCACTTATCTGATCTTTTGAAGAGGGAGTAGTGTTATCACTGTCAACAAGACTTCACAATCCTTGACTCTTAAGATAAGTTCTCATGCAAGTTCTCTAATAGCGATAGTTGTACTCGTTTAATTTCTCTGTCGCATTAATTGAACTTCCAAAGTCCGTCATACTCGAATTAAGGATGAGGGTGTACCTTACTTGGTCCCCGACCAAAGTGTCTTCAACAGTCCTCGCTGTTCTCCTTTAGCGATGTTGCTACGCTCCTCGGTGGTTCCCGACCGCCTAGCTCTGATATCAAATAGTTGAGAAACTTTATTGGAGAAGAGAACTTTTATTAATAGAAAACTTTCATAAAACTCACTCTTTTTAGGTGGAGAGCACTCACAATTCTTGAGTGCTTGTTCCACTTAATCTCACCCCTATTTATACTACTTCTCATTACAAATCAAGGGCTGAGATTAAATAGATCATACGGCTACAATCAACTCATCTAGAAAAATCTATCAAAATTATCTCTAGCTCCTTATCTCCTTTACTTCTTCTCTTCTCTAGAACTCTCTTCCGTAATAGGCTTGAGCTAAGTTTTTTTGGGTTGAAACACTTATAGTTTGGACTAGGCATTAACATATTCAATAATTACAGTATCACTTGATCGAACACTAATAACTGAGATAGTCCAATCAAAGGTTTTGAGATTCCGTTAACTCATCGGAAATATAGAGGTGCCAGGTCAGCCATCATATCAACAAGGAGATGAAACACAAAACTTGCTAAAAACAAGTTTCATTAAATTACAAGTTAAAATATGCCGTTTTACTAAAAACTAAAATTAAATATTATTGAACCAGTTGTAAATCAAGAGTTTTAAAACTACATCGATTTAACAGGAAACACATAATTTTAAATTTGCTGTAAATTATTGTTGCTTGTTTATAATGTTTGGGATCTCATTCCAGGATCGCACTGCGCGTCCCCTGCATCAATAATGATTGTTGTCATGTTGGTGTAGATAATATTAACTCTTGAGTTACAATCTTCTTACGACAAAATGCTCCAGTCAAGTATTGGAGCAACTGAGCCAGGCTGAGCTGCAGGATGGATGCGGAGGCGCGGCTGAGCTCGAGTGCGAAAGTTCAGGACTGAAGGCGCCCAACCCTAATTTGAATTGAGGACTCAATTGTAAATTGTAGGCATGCGAATTGTAATTATGTATTGTAATAGGGCTGTTGTGTAAATAGGCAGAACTTTGTAACAGATAAAACTGCCAAAAGGCAGCTCTTTCATTCAATGCAATTTTACAGAAATTTCTTCAAGATTCCGATCGCTTTTCCGGCGATCTTCATCTACATTGGTTCGTTCGTTTTCTACATGGTATCAGTTAACAGGTTCATCGATTAGGTACGTTTTGATCTTTGTCTCACCGTCGATTTCAAGTTCTGCCATTTTCTTTTGAGTTTTCTTTCTTGTAAAATTCTGAAATGGCTGAAACTCCGGTTGAGACTAGTCGAGTATCTGGTAGTCGATCTGATCGTTACTCTGATGATCCATTCCATGTCAGTAGCAATGAGAATGTTGCATCGTCACTGGTTAGTGAACAGTTGACAGGGATTGGGAATTTTGTAACCTGGAAGAAGGCGATGGAAATGGCCTTAGGGTTCAAACTGAAATTGGGATTTGTGCGTGGTGACTTTCCTAGACCTGTTGATCCTTATGATCTTGCAAGATGGGAGCGATGTAATGTTGCTGTCCATACTTGGATCTTGAACTCAGTGTCTAAGGAGATTGGTTCATCGATCATACATTCCAAAGATTGCATGCATGCTTGGCAGGTTTTGCACAGCAGGTTTGGAGGATCAGTCAGACCTAGATTGTATTCTCTGAGGAAAGAGATGAATTCTTTACTTCAGGGTGATTTGAGTGTCGCTGAGTATCATGGCAGACTGTTGAACTTGTGGGCAGAAATGGAGGCTCTACAAGAATGTGAATCTTGTGATCTTGGTATGAGTTGTAAGGCAACAAGGTGCATGGATAAGAGAATGGCTGAGTATAACATAATGCAATTCCTGATGGGATTGAATGATGTTCACTCACAAGTGAGGACTCAGATTCTGTCCATGAAACCAATGCCTAACATTGATGAAGTTTACAATATGGTGCTTGAAGATGAAGCAGAAAAAGGCATTTTAAAACCTACTGTGATTGAAGCTTCAGCAATGTATTCACAAGGAAATAAACAAGGTCAAAGTAAACCTGGTGATTCAGCTGGTATTATTGATAAAAAGAATCTGTATTGTACATATTGTCAAAAGAAAGGACATATGAAGGAAACATGTTACAAACTGATCGGTTATCCAGCAAACTACAAAAGAAAGAACACCAACGCAGAGAATGGAAATGGGAAGAACAGATCTGCTAACAATGTGGTTGTCAATTCTGGGAATGATAATCAGACATCTGCACCTGCAAGCCAAGTTCAACAGGGTTCAGTCACAATGAATCAAGAACAGCTCAACAAGTTAATGAGTTTTCTGAATAGTTCAACCAGTCATACAGAACACATAGCAGGTATTTCTTGTCTGACATCTATAAATATTTCTGCATCTGATTGGGTGATTGATAGTGGTGCTACTGATCACATTACTCCATACAAATGCTTGTTAAAGGATGTTAAGAAATTAGACAAACCATACAGTGTCTTGATGCCTAATGGTGATACAGTGTTGGTCAGTCATGTTGGAATTCATGATCTAACAAAGGAATCAGACTTGTTGATGTCCTACTTGTGCCTCAGATAAAGTTCAATCTACTTAGCATTTCAAAGCTTGTCAGTGACACAAAATGTTCTGTAACATTTACTGATAAGGAATGTTATGTACAGGACCAAGCCAAGTTGACTACAGTCAAGATTGGTGATAGCAGTCAAGGTTTATATCAATTCAGAGCAAGCAAAGTTGGAAAATGCTTCAGCACTCATGACAGATATGATGCAGATAAACAGAGATTACTTTGGCATAATAGACTTGGGCATATACCAGTTAGAAAATTGTCAGAAATTGCACAGACACAGATTCCTGAGTTGAAATGTAAAACTGATGATTTTCAATGTGAAGTTTGTCCTTTAGCTAAACAGACAAGAATTCCTTTTCTGAGTCAGTGACAACTACTGAATCTTTATTTGATTTAGCACATGCTGACATTTGGGGTCCCTATAAGGTACCTACTCTTACTGGAAACAGATATTTCCTTACTGTGGTAGAAGATTTGTCAAAAACCACATGGATATTTTTGATGCAAAACAAGGGTGAGGCTGCTAAACACCTAATGCATTTCTTTGAGATGGTGAAAACTCAGTTTGGAAGAGTATAAAAGTTCTGAGAACTGATAATGGGAAAGAATTTCTAGCTACAAGTTTAACAGAGTTTTTGATGCAAAGAGGTTGTATACACCAGAGATCATGCTCATACACACACAAAATGGCATTGTAGAAAGGAAGCATCGACACTTACTTGAAGTAGCTCGAGCATTAAAATTCCAATCCATGGTGCCTGACTGTCTTTGGGGAGATTGTGTGTTAACAGCAGCCTACATCATAAACAGAGTTCCTTCAGTCAAATTGGGAAATAAGTCACCTCTAGAGATTCTTTTAAATAAGAAACCAGACTATTCCCATTTGAAAGTGTTTGGATGTCTGTGCTACTACACAAATGTGTTGCCACACAAGAGCAAATTTGATACTAGAGCAAATCCCTCAGTTTTTCTTGGTTATCCTTTTGGTCAGAAGGGTTATAAAATCCTTGATTTGAAAACACATACAGTTACAGTCAGCAGAGATGTCAAATTCTGTGAAAGTGTGTTTCCTTATAAGGTTTCTCAGAAGGAATATTCACACCCTTCAGTACCATTTCCATCTTGTTTACCAACTATTGAAGATGAAGACTTGACATCTAATGAAGTAGTTGAAACAGATGGACCAGAACAAAGGGAACCAGAACATGCTGACACAGTGGTTGGGAGACCAAAAAGAGTTTCAAAACCACCAGCAAGACTCCAAGACTATGTTTGTAACCAAGTCACCAATACAAGTACTCTCTATCCTATCTCAAATTTTGTGAACTATTCAGACTGTTCAGAGAAGTTTCAGCATATGGCAATGCAAATCATTTCAGATAGGGAACCTACAAGCTTTTCTCAGGCTAGTAAAGACCCTAACTGGATGAAAGCAATGCAAGCAGAACTTTATGCCCTTCATGAAAACAAAACATGGAGATAACAGATCTTCCACAGGGCAAAATACCTATTGGCTGCAAATGGGTATATAAGATCAAGAGGCATTCTGATGGTTCAATTGAGAGATATAAAGCAAGACTTGTAGCAAAGGGATACAATCAGATGGAAGGTTTAGACTACAATGAGACCTTTGCACCTGTAGTAAAGATGAACACTGTAAGGACATTTCTAGCAGTGGCTGTTTCTAAGGATTGGCCTGTGTTTCAGCTAGATGTCAACAATGCCTTTTTACATGGTGTTCTAGAAGAAGAGGTCTATATGAGTCTTCCTACTGGTTTCTTTAAAACTGAAAAATCTGAGGGAAAGGTTTGCAAGTTGGTGAAAAGTTTGTATGGATTAAAGCAGGCTTCTAGACAGTGGTTCTCAAGGTTTAGTGATGCTCTAATTCAGTATGGGTTTCATTCTAGCCTTAATGACTATTCTCTATTCACACTACAGAGAGGTGTGGATTTTATTGCTCTTCTGGTGTATGTTGATGATGTTATTCTCACAGGAACATCAGTGAAGCTGATTACTGAAGTCAAGGATTTTATCCACTCTCAGTTTAAGATAAAGGATTTGGGTCAACTGCATTACTTTCTTGGTATTGAGGTTGCAAGGTCAGCTAAAGGCTTGTTTCTCAATCAAAGGAAATATGCACTAGATCTTATTGAAGAGGCTGGTTTATTAGCATGTAAACCTAGCAAAGTTCCTATGGAGTCTAAACAAAAGTTAGCTGTTTCTGAGGCTAAGCTTTTACCAGATCCATCTTCATACAGAAGGCTAGTGGGCAGACTCATCTACTTAACTGTGACCAGACCAGACATAGCATTTTCAGTTCATGTACTTAGTCAGTTTATGGCTAAACCTACTGAAGAACACTTAGCAGCTGCACAAAGAGTATTGCACTATCTGAAAGACGCACCTTCACAGGGTTTGTTTTACCCAAGGGAGACTTCTTTGAAACTTGTAGCTTTCTGTGATGCTGACTGGGCATCTTGTCCTCTTACTCGGAAGTCAGTGACAGGGTTCTGCATTCAGCTTGGTTCTTGTTTGATATCCTGGAAAACAAAGAAGCAGTCAGTAGTATCAAGATCTTCTGCTGAGGCAGAGTACAGGTCAATGGCTCATACCTCTTGTGAGCTTGTCTGGATTGCTCGATTGTTGAAAGATCTTCATGTGGAGGTTAAAGCTCCAATCTCTTTGTTCTGTGATAACAAGTCAGCCCTGCATATAGCTCGCAACCCAGTGTTCCATGAGCGAACAAACATATTGAAATTGATTGTCATGTTGTTCGACAGCATATTCAAGATGGTTTCATCATACCTGGGTTTATCACTTCATTGGAGCAACCTGCAGATTTGTTTACCAAGGCCTTGCTGGAGACCACCTCGCCAGGCTGAGCTGCAAGCTCAACGTTTGCAATTTATTGCATACGCCGAGCTTGAGGGGGGGTATTGGAGCAACTGAGCCAGGCTGAGCTGCAGGATGGATGCGGAAGGCGCGGCTGAGCTCGAGTGCGGAAGAGCAGGAGTGGAGGCGCTAACCCTAATTTGAATTAAGGACCTAATTGAAAATTGTAGGCATGCGAATTGTAATTATGTATTGTAATAGGGCTGTTGTGTAAATAGGCAGAACTTTGTAACAGATAAAACTGCCAAAAGGCAGCTCTTTCATTCAATGCAATTTTACAGAAATTTCTTCAAGATTCCGATCGTTTTTCCGGCGATCTTCATCTACATTGGTTCGTTCGTTTTCTACATCAAGGTATGTGCTAAAGTACAAAATTCAAAAGGAAAGGAGATAAACAAATATGGGACGTTGGGGGCCGACTTTGAAAAGTGAATTCTCTGCCATTACTCTTTTATCAAATGTAAGCCCGTTGTGCTGGAATGGGCGTGACCAAGTATGAGTTTGGTCTAGTTCTTTAAGTCACAAAGAAGTATTGTTGAATTTATATGAATTTGACCAAGAAACTTAGAAAAAGGTGAATAATTGATTAGCTTCAATTAGGGTATCGACTACTGATGGGCAGTTACGATAATTGATGATCTGAGTGGTTAAATGGATTGGCGGAGCAGAGGATATGCATGTTGTTGATGTCGACGGCGTGCCAACAATCATTTGGCAGTTGTCGTCAAGCGACCCCGTCATGCAATATGAATGTTTTAGTTCGGAAGCGTCAATGATGGGGTCATCTCAAACATTCTCGTTAGAAAGTAGAGGTAAGGCTGGTGAACTTGCAATTTTGTGGGACATCATGTTGATATGATTCATAATTTTCTGTTTTACTCGATTTTATCCCGTTACTCATGTTAGACATCATAGTTTCGATTTGTTAACAAGATTGATTGTCATCTCTGATCTTCTGTGGTTAATTTCAGGGGATTTCAACAATGTTTTACACAGCTCTAAAGTGTCAAATATGAATACGAAGATGTCATATATTCATAAGTTTCACAGTACTAAAGGATACTGTGATCTTACCGATTTGGGATTTTCTAGCTCACAATTTACTTATTCTAGTAGAAAGATTGGAGCAAATGAATTTAAGGGTAGTTTTAATCATTATATGGCAAACGCAAGGTGGAAAGCAAAGGTAATACATATGGAGACACATTGTTCTAACCATAAGCCAATATTATTGATCGGTGATACTCCATTCTTTAATAAGAGTCATGAGTTTCGGTTTGACATTAGTACAGATTGATCATTTAACATCGCCTAATATTAGACACTGTTAAAAAATTAGACTTTCCATTTATTAAGCGCAGTTATATACTACAATTCAACATCGTTTTTGAATAAAAAGCTTTAAAAATTAAAAGACAATGCCTTGGAGGAGTGCTCTTTGTTTAACGGCACGAACAGGAGTTCCAATTACTTTTGATAATTAGAAGATATTGCCTTTGAAGTTGAAGAACCTTGTATGGAGCTACATGAGGTAATTTAATTTAGGGTTAGTTCCAAAAAACCACCCGTATAGTAGGCATAATTACAGAAAACCACCCCTATAATACGTATTTACAGAAAACCACCTCTATAATGTGCGCTGTTAGCAATTCACCACCTCGTTACTGTTCCGTTACAAGAACCGTCAAATGTTGGTGTACACATGTCAAAAAAGCGCATTAGTTATGATATTTTACAGAAAACTACCTATATAACGCTCAAAATTACAAAAACCCAAAATCTATAATTATTTATTGCCGAAAACCACCTCTTATAGGGCATAATTGCCGAAAACCACCCCTTATACATTTTGTTGCCGAAAACCACCCGTTGTTTGTTTGACTTTTGTTGACCGACACATTTTAACGGAAAACGTTCAATTAGTGTTAAATCTCCGTTAGATGGATTAATTAGACATTAATTAGGTTAATTAAATTAATTAGGTTAATAAAATTAATTAGGTTAATAAAATTAATTAGGTTAATAAAATTCAATTAGGTTAATAAAATTCAATTAATTCAACCCCAAATCTCAACAGGGATAATTGCCGAAAACCACCTCTTATAGGCCGTAATTGCCGAAAACCACCCGTATCTCTAAATTCTCTGACCCTTTTTTTATTTTATACAATATTTCACACTTTTGTATTACTCCGTCTGTCTATCTAATCGATCAATTCAATTATTAGATTATTAAAAATAAATGGTTGAGATGATGTCCTACTGTCCTACGTATAAATGGATGTCCTCCTTGATCTCTTTCCATCATATATATATAGGGGAAGTATCATGTGGATCCTCTCAATTTGGTGGACTCGTGGATCCCCTCTTGCACCCGCTGATTGCATTTTTTTGGACGCACCAGATTGTGCCAACGCATTAATGAAGCATGTGACTTGCACATGTGCATTCATCATGTGCACACGTGATGTGCACATGACAAATGCACATACGTGGCGCAATCTGATGCATCCAAAAATGCAATCAACAGATGCAAGAGGAGATCCACGAGTCCACCAAATTGGTTGGATCCCCAGGATACAACCTCTATATATATATATATCCACCTATCGTATGTATAAAGCACAAAGAGTCTCATTTTACCCCTAACTTCTTTCATATTTACTTTATTTCAATCGAATATAGTAATTGTTGCACAAAGAGTCTAATATAGAATATAGTAATATATTTCAATCAATATGCAAATAATTGTGCATCAAGCAACTAGATTAAACCACCCGTCAGAGATTGCCGAAAACCACCTCTTATAGGCCGTAATTGCCGAAAACCACCCCTTATAGGCGTAACCTAATTAATTGAATTAACCTAATTAATGTCTAATTAATCCATCTAACGGAGATTTAATACTAATTGAACGTTTTCCGTTAAAATGTGTCGGTCAACAAAAGTCAAACGAACAGCGGGTGGTTTTCGGCAATAAAATGTTATAAGGGGTGGTTTTCGGCAATAAAATGTATAAGGGGTGGTTTTCGGCAATAAAATGTATAAGGGGTGGTTTCGGCAATAAAATGTATAAGGGGTGGTTTTCGGCAATAAAATGTATAAGGGGTGGTTTTCGGCAATTACGCCCTATAAGAGGTGGTTTTCGGCAATAATCCCATTATTTACATAGAAATTATGTTTTATTAAATAAAAATACATCACATGTTTTAGTTGCAATGTTTTTAATGCTAATTATAAAATAATAAAATATTTAAAAAAAATTATTCCTTAATTTTTAAAAAATATACATAATTTTTATATAATGATTCATATTTTTAGATTAAATGATGAAAAATATTCATATCTTATTATTGCATAAAATGGTACACCATTTTGTGATATGATATTTTTAATCTTAAATAGTACACCATTTATGAACTAACAAATAATGAACAATATGATATGAATATTTTCATCATTTAATCTTAAATTTATAAATCATTATGTCAAAAATTAATTATATTTAAAAAATTAAGGGACGGCTAAAAATTATTGTCAAATTAATATTTGTGTTGATTCAAATATTTTATTTAATAATCTAATTTTGTTTTGATGAACCAAAATATATTATTACTTTGAATCATACAATGTGAATATTTTTTCATGAGATAATACATCATGTTTCATGAAACACACCATTTATGAAATAGAAATAAGGTTCATGAAACATAGTGCACCATTTATACAATAATATGATATGAATATGTTTTTATCATTTAATCTAAAACTATTGATCATTATTTAAAATTATGTATATTTTTTTAAAATTAAGGAATAATAAAAATATACTAAATGTTTTATTATTTATAATTGGGATTAAAAACATTGCAACTAAAACATGTGATGTATTTTTATTTAATAAAACATGATTTCTATGTAAATAATTAATAGTTATGTGGTTTTTGTAATTTTGAGCGTTATATGGGCGGTTTTTCTGTAAAATATCATAACTAATGCGCTTTTTTGACACATGTACATTTGACGGTTCTTGTAACGGAACAGTAACAAGGTGGTGAATTGCTAACGGCGCACATTATAGAGGTGGTTTTCTGTAAATATGTATTATAGGGGTGGTTTTCTGTAATTATGCCTATTATACGGGTTGTTTTCTGGAATTAACCCTTTAATTTAAATAACAAAAACTGTGATTTATATTCTATTGGATATGCAGTTTGAAGTGATTCGTGCATTAATGTTATTACATATATATGTAGTTTAATGTATTTGTTTACACTTTCATTATACTTGTTTTTGTTGGAACTGACTTGTGCAGTTTATTTGTTTTTGTTTGTCGCCAAAATTTGAGGTATCCAATGCTTATAGAAAGCAAGAGGTGAGACAGGCAGTAATTTCATGGAGAAATTTTAAAATTTTGCATACAAAAGATTACATCAAAGGTGAGAGAAAGGAAGAAGATCCAACGCAAGTACATAAGTTCATTACACCGGATCAGTTGGCAGAATTTGTGGCTGTTAGGAGAAACACAGAACTCACTGAGGGGGGTTTAAGAGCTGTCAAGAGGGCAAGAGTTAACAAGTATCACCACGCTATCTCTCGAGGCTTCACGTCTCCTCGAAGAATGTGAAGAAGAAGCGATTTCAAACGAGAGACACGAAGTCTAGAAAAAGGTTAGACAAAAAAAGAGTGGTGGTTATGTGAACGAAATAGTAGAAAATATTGTTGCAATATAAGTCTTCTTTGCCCATTTTAATATATTGATCAATGGATTTTTTGGATACTATACGTAACAATATTAACTAACTAGCCCTTTTGTAGGAGGCTGAAGAAGTGGTAGCCGCCGGACATTTTTAGTCTCTATGGGGGCATGATATACTGACTCTGGCGATTGGAAAACCTGAATACCCAAGATGGACTCGGAATGTTAGCATGGCGGTGGCCTGAAAAAATATTCACAAAGAGTTCGACATTCACCAAGGGGAGTACAAATGTAGTACAACAATGGAGGGGTAACAATTTAGTCATTCACCCAACATAGCCACTCCCACTGATATATTCTCCACCCTACTCGAGATATATTGAAATTGTTAAATTACATAAACAATATATTGTGATTGATTAAATTTTATTTATATTTTACTTTCCCTCATATTTTATTTGTTAACCGCCCAAGATCCCCACCTATTAACAACTAGTGGTTTCTCCACATAAATAAATATAATTGATAGGAGGTTTGTAGTTAATATATGAAATATGAAAATTGAGTAGGGTATTTTGGGAAGGTGAATTGTGGCTTCATAATTCACCCCTTCCCGCTTTATATATAGTTTAGATATATTGTGATTGATTAAACTTTTCCTCCTTTTCAGAATGTAATGTAACTAATTAAACTAAAGATATTTAAAATTTGTTACCCCCACTCTCACCGCCCACTTTCGCATGTATTTTACTGATTAAACTCAAAATCAAATAATTAATATATCTTCCTATATATAAAGCCCAAGGGTGTGAATTGACAGTTTCTTTTTGAAGCCACAATTCACATCCCCATTTTACCCCTGCTTAAATCAATAATTATGATTTCATATAATTATATAATTATGATAGACTGCATATTTATTATTCAATGTTATTTTAAGCATATTTTAGATTAATTAGTGCACAAATGTGCAACAAACTACTAGTTAATACAATAATAACTAAAGCTTCATTGAACGTTGACATAAGATTGCATGTATATAAATAATTAAACCTTCGTGGTACGTTGATAACTAAATAAGTAATTCAAAATATAAAAAATTATCCTTGCTCTACTAATTTAGAAGTTAGAAACAGTTTAAATAACAAAACTGTCAATTGTAGAAAACTACTATTATAATATACTATTTTGTAGAAAACCATCATTGTAACAACTAATTACGAAATACATATATTATAATTGCTTTTTATCAAAAAAATCTCATCGTTACTGTTCCGTTAAACCTATCGTTAAAAGCGCGTATGCGTGGTTATTAAATATTATTTTTTTAATTAAGTTAATTGCAGAAAACCATTAATATGATCTCAATTTTGCAAAAAACCATCATTTTAATAATTAATTGTGAAATGAGTATTTGTTGCCTTGTTCAAGCTAGATCAGATGCTCCTATGATAATTTTACTCTTTGATAAATGTCTTCTAGCTACATTATGGCTCATTTAATTTTCATGGGCGTCAATAATAAAATAGTGCTAAAATGAAAAAGAAAACTCACGTTTTAAAGGTTATTATCGTTGCATAATGTCAATAATTTTCATGGTTTTTAAAGAAACCTCACAAACAAGCTTATTCTACGTCCTATCCTTATGAACTATGATTTAATATGTCACTACTTTTAAACTCTAATCTTGTATTATCTTGATTTATTTAAGTTTCAAAATTGTTGCTAAAATACAACAACTTCAGTCACATCCGCAACCGCAAATATGCTCTTGTCATATTTCTTGTCTAGCGTGGATCATTAATTAATGAACCCTAATTTTATTAGCAAGAGGTATTTTGCATTGCTCGATCATCAAACATAGCCTAATCGCAGCCTCAGCCACAATTTTCAATTATTACTTATATATTTAGGCGATGATTTTTATAGAAGAGAGTCATTATGTAATTGATTAATTGTTAAAATGGTGGTTTTCTACAAAGTTGGAAAAGTATTATAGTATTTTTCTGCAATTTCTAACGGCGTTCTGACAATGGTAATTTTTGGATAATTGAGTTATTATAATATAAGTATTTCATAATTAGTTATTATAATGATAATTTTTTATAATTAGTGTATTATAATAGTTGTTTTCTATAACTCTACTAAAACTGTTGAAAACGTTGCTGAATCGGTAAATGATCAGGGTACCAATGAGAATTCTAGTATGAAAATTGTACCTTATAGCCATGAGTTGGCTAATTACCAACTCACGAGGGACATATCTACTAGAACCAGAATTCCCAACCAAAAATACATCAATGATAAATTTCATGAACCTGGTTGAAAACTTTGAATGGTGTTTCTAAGTTTTCAATCGTAGCAGCTGAATCCATCAAGTTCCCTACACTTGAGATCTTCGAACAAACTATAAATTCTACATTTGCAAATGAATAAAACTTGCAATGATTGAGGAAATTCAGTCTGTGCATTATAGCAGCACATGGAAACTAGTTCCATTACTTAAAGGTGCAATAACTATTAAGTAGAGATGGATTTTTTAAAATGGTTAATTACAGATGACCACCTGCATAATATGCCATATTACTTAAAGGTTGGTTTTTTCGTAATTAACCCTTTTTTAAATTAAAGAACCAACAAACTACACTGAAGCACCTAGGTTTAAGGCCAGAATGATGGCCAAGGGGTTAAACAAAGAGGTATAGATCAATATTGAAATCTTTGCCCCTGCAGTCAAGTATAAGAAATTACGCCATATGCTTGCAATGACTTTACATTATAATTGGAAATTGCATCAAGTGGATGGAAGAACCTTTCTTCATTGTGAATTATATTAGATATTCGTATTAGACAACCTAGATGCTCTATAGATTATAAAAATCCTAATCATTTGTGCTTGTTTAAAAAATCTATGTATGGTCTAAAACGGTCACCACACCTATGGAATAAGAAGTTCCAATTATAATTGAATTAGGATTTGTTAGAATTGATATGGCCTAAATCTTTTGTCTAAAACCGACTATAAGGTGCTTGAAAACTTTCTATGACTAATAACGCTAAGTCAACATTTATACCCTTAGGAGGGCAGTTATAATGTATATGATGTTGGGTACAAGACAGGACCTAGCATTTGCCATCTCAGTCTTGAGTAGGTTTATGTCTAATCTTGTTATTAAGCATGGCAAGCCTTGAAGTATTTATTAAGATACATTTATGGTACACAACAGTCAGGATTAGTTTTTAGTATAACTTATGATAAGTCACTTGAACTTTATGGTTTGTGGACTCTGATTATGCCTTTAACGAGGATAACATAAGGTCTACAACAACCTTTTTCTTTACATGGCCTGGCAAATGTGTTTAAGGAAATCACAGTTGCAACCAATTGTTGCCCTCTCCTGAATCGAGGCACTGTATGTAGCTGTGATAAAGACTTTAAAAGAAGAAATCTGGTTAAAGGGTCTCTGAACACGCCTCGCTGTACGTGTTAAATCTAATAACCCTCTTATGATCAAGTGAAGTAGATAGTAAGGGTTGAATTACGTTAAATTATCATTAAATATAACGATAGGGATTTTATGCAAAGTTGAATTCGCCGACAAAAACCCTTCAATATAAATCTAATTAAAACCCTTGGCTTGATGTATTTCATATTGAAGACGTCGGCAAAGGTCGCTTCAATCCAATCCCGCAGGTAAACAGAAGAATTAAATGCAAGAATATGGAATCAATAAATGAACAAGAGGTCTAAAATAAATCTTTATAAGTTCATGCGCTAAGTTGCAGGTATTAATTTAGCTAGACATAGATAATAATATTTCAATTGAAGTACTAATGTAATGAAAAAGAAAAAGACTTACGTTGTTTCGTTGCTGAAAACTCGGCGTCTTCGCTTCTGAAAAATTAGATTCCTGATCCAAGAATGAAGCGTCAAACCGCCAGGCCTCCACCCCCTCGGAACGAAAAGGGAAGCTTGCTATGGTTTCGGAATGATGTTATATTTATAGGAAAATTGATGCATCGCGTGTGGGCGAAACTAATGATAAGGATTGAATACATTACTCGCAGGCCATACTACAAACGAGATAGATAGAACTCTTATTTTTACAAACTTAATCGACTTATCTGTACTTCTTGGTTTTGTTAATATAACACAAAAACCTACAAAGCAGGGAAATAGACGATCTAAATCTACCAAAATTTCTAATCTTTATCAAAATAAAGAAACGTATCTAAAAATGCAAATCAAAAAACTTATCTAAAATAATCCTAAAAGCATTAAGAATTCAAAATAAAATACTAAACACTTCGGATGGGCTCAAAAGCTCATCATTCGGTAGCTTTGCTACTAATCATTATCCGTGACGTCGTTTTTTTCAAAATGAGATATTACACGACATACTTAAACTTTAAGATGATTGACGAGCACGTCGTTGAGTGCTGCAAATTTGTCACAGCTTAATAACCTACACATACATTCTGGTCAAAGTCCGTATGATATTATTACTCAATCTAGTCTAGTCAACCACGAATCCGGTCAAGGTAGCTATCGACTATTCTAGTATTACTCCTATCATTCACAGTCACGTACTTCTGATAGTTTAACTATAGATAATAGATTCTACAACTAAGTCCGCGGTGCAAGGCTTCGCTTAATTGTCTAACCTAATTATCATGCAATTGAGCTTCGAATAATAATAATTCTAAACTTATCATGCAATTAAGAACAAACCTCAAAACATGTAATTCATAGATATGAATCCAAACCGAATTCAGTAAGTTAGCTACACATATTGAATGTATACATCTCAAGAATAAATGTTAAACAACTAAAGTAACAAAACAAATCTGAGTGACGCGTCGTCTGGCTCGCATCGGCAGCTCGCGCGCACAGCTAGGTCTGAATTCTGCTCTGAACCGCTTTTTCCCCTCTGCACAGCATGTCTGTGATTTCCATGAAGCTTTGTATTTATACTCTTGCCTCCTAGAGTTTCCACGAATATTTAGGCAAGAAAATCTGTAGGAAATCATCTTTATCTCTAAAAATCAGCTTTGGGAATATCTTGATCTCCAAAAACCGAACTTAGAAATATTCTTTGCGCGTGATGACGTCATCGCTACGGTTATTTCGCTGATTGCTGATGTCATCGGTTTGCTCTGCTGTGCGCGACCCACACTCGCGCGCCACACTGCTCGCGCGCTTGTTGTCTTTTGGCCTTTTGTCACTTGTTGTCTTTTGTTCCGAGATTCAGCCTTTTTGTTGCACTTTTGTTCTAACTCTTCTAATCAACCTGAGATACAAAACTACACCAAAAGCGTAATCTTATACTGAATATGTTAGAATTATAAGCAGTGTAAAGGACTTAAAACAGCATACAAAAGTGCTCTATCAAATCCCCCACACTTACTCTTGTTCGTCCCTGAACAATCCGGCTTCCTTACCTCTTGTGTAATGTACGCGTGAATGTTGGACTTACTGTGCCACATGTCTTGCGCCACTCACATAACCTGCGCAATTGTGACTATACAACACAAAACTGATTTAAGTAATTAATTCAAACCTTGTTTTACCTCTCTTGTGGAATGCATACCAATTCGGATGATTGGGAGATAGTCCTGTTTAAGCACCGGTCACCGAATTCTTCTTGATTTGCAATTGTATGGTTATTCGTGTTCGCTTTCTCTGATACGTGATTGATTCGCATCTTAGGGTTTCTGAGCTTTACGTCTTTGACGCTTCACTTTTTGTTTCTCGGACAGTTTGATACACACTTTGTTGCACGATTTCTTCTTTTCATTGTTTCGGCCTTTTGAGCTTTAACTTCGAACTGAATACTTTCTGGTTCGGATATCATTCTTCCCTAGAACGGTTTCCAATCATGGCCTTCGGATAGCAGCTATGGAACCACGCCCCGCTCTCGCTTCTGACCAGTCGCGCGCAAGTCAGGTCACGCGTTTGCAACTGTGCGCCCCTCCCTGAGCAACTTACTTTAGCAAAGACGGTCTGTTTTCCCCTCTCGTCACGCTATTAGGGTTTCGCATTCGGCATCTGCGTGACTGAGCTTGCTCTTTATCCTTTGACCGCGAAGTACCAACCTCCACGATTACTCATAACCATACAACCGATCCTCAAGAATTGTTCGGTCGACTGCTTCTCTAGAACGTTTCTATCAGCTCCACATCCCTCTTTATTCCACTCAAGAGAACACACAAAATTTGAAGAAATCCAAAAAATTTAGAATATGCCGTGTATGCACAATTTTACGCATATGCGCGAGTAACGCACACAGGTCGCGCACGCCACTGTAACTCGCGCACAATTACCGCTTGAGATGTTACATTCAGATAGTCTAAACTAAAAAAACGAAAAAAACAGTTATGAAAAAATTTAAACTAAACTACTCCTAAGATAGATGTACCACCCCTCCCCCGCACTTAAACAAAAACGTGTCCTCACGTTATGCACAAGTAGTAAAGAAGGCAGCAGCAATGCATGCATATAACAGTTTGCACCAGATATAAACATGGGTCACATGGTTCAGAATATGGCCAACCACCGATTGATTCAAAACACCGATTAAAATTAAAATACCGTTCAAAACATAATACCAAGTCAAAATACATGTGTTTTAAAACAAATAGTTCAAATAGTCAGCCACCAATAAGGGCATTACAACCAAGGTTGTCAGACTCGAGTTTTTACCGTGACTCGTTTAATGGGGGTAAACTCGACTTGTAAACTCGACTCGTAAACTCGGTAGAGTTTATCTATAGCACATTTTTACCCAAATAAGACAACTCAAAAAAAACACACTCCTGCCAAAACACAAAAAGATAAGACCACACAACATGACCAAAATATATATAAATATTACAAACACAAATGAGTAGCAGATTAAATATCTGAAAAACACAAATGACAAAATAGGTATAATTCAATACACAAGAACATCCAAAACTTTCACTGATTTTAAAAGTTCATTGAAATTTATTAGGCCTTTAAAAACTAATTCCCTCATTAGCTTCCATAGAGTCTTCGTCATCAACTTGTTCCATTTCATCCTCTGAAGATCGAGGTTCTTCCACATTAGAGCCAAATATCAAACCATTTGAAGAATCTAGTTGATGACTATTGTCTTCGCATCCTGCACTTGCATCCACAGATTGTTGTCCATTCTCATCAACATTACTACCTTGCATATCACCACTAGTTAAATATTCGTCATCAGATTCTATATCAATAAATTCAAGTGTTTCTTTCTTTCTTGCTCCAGCCCTCATTAACCTTGTGTTGGCCATTACATAAACCAAATCATTCATTTTTTGTTGATGGAGACGGTTTCTTTTCTTGGTATATATGTACCTAAAATACACAAAAAGTTTCAGATTATTTATCCACAACATAACTTCAACAAGTCACTGCAACATAACATTGTAATAATTAAAATAAAATTCACATTATGAAAACTGCAGCCATTTATAATGCATAAATTTACTCAAAATAAAACTTAATTTTAACTCAACACAAAACTTTGCATTCAGAATAGCTACTTTAAGATGGCGTTAGAAAACTAAATTGAAAGTGATAGTTAGTCAACATTGCATAATCTGATATACATTTATAAATATGCTACTTTAAGAAAATTTTAATAACTTAAGAATCTAGATAAGTAAGTGCGTGAAAATCAAAATCAAATACCATTTCAAAAGCACTCCAATTACGCTCGCATCCAGAAGAGCTACAAGTCAAGCTCAAAACTCGAATAGCAAACCTCTTTAGTTCTGGAGTAAAATCTCCATACATATCCCACCATTGTGCTGGATGCATAGTATTAATTGCATTTTTAGCGTACTCGGTGCCAAAAAGAGGTCCTTGACAAAAGTGGAAATCAGCAAGTTGAATATTTATTTTTTCCCTTTCATCTGCATCACTTACTAACTTTGTCAACAGTCCTTTGAATGCAGCGCTAAAGTGACACTGAGGATTCAGATAATAAGCCGCACAATGCAGTGGCCTATGAAGCTGATTTTTCCACCTTTCGTCAATGATCTTCCACACAGGTTCGTAGCTAAAATAATTAAATAACAAATAAATCAAAAAATCAGAATCTAATATCAAACTCTAAGTTGCTGCATATAGTAAAAGAAATTATTTAATTCTTTACTTACTATTTTTGAACATCACTGAAGTTTCTTCGAATCTTATTTTTGCAGGAATCCATCGCCTCATATAATAAACCCATGGCAGGTTTGGTATCTGAATCAACTAATCGCAGCACTTCCATAAGCGGAGCTGCACTCTTTAAACACATCACAATGTTCCTCCAAAATCGATTATCCAATGTACCCTTAGCAATCTTTTTCCCATCTTCAGTAGTTGCAAATCGACTAGATTTCCAATCATCCGAGTTGAACATACTAATCAATGAAGATTTGAGATCATTGAGGCATCCGAGAGTCAAATATGCAGTAGCAAATCGGGTTGCTGCTGGTCTAATCAAATCCCTCCCATTGGTGAATTTTCTTACCATAGAAATCAACATTGTTCTAGAATAAATATACGTAGTGAACCTTCTTGCATTTTTTATAGTGACATGATGAAAAATCAGTTCTTTCTCCAAATCCTCGAATATGAGATCAATACAATGTGCGGCACATGGAGTCCAATATAATTTCTTTCGCTTTAACATTAACATCTCTCCACCGGCTTTAAAATTTGCAGCATTGTCGGTAACCACTTGAACCACATTCTCCTCTCCAACAAATTCAACCACATCATCTAACATCTTAAAAACTTTATCGGTAGTTTTGGAGAAATCTGAGGTATCCAAGGAATAGAGAAAAACGGTTCCTTTGGGACTGTTCACCATAAAATTACAAATTGAACGCTTTTTCCTATCTGTCCACCCATCTGACATAATTGAGCAACCTGTTTTTTTCCATTCAATCCGGAAATCCTCAACAACTCTATCTGTTTGTAGCACTGCTTTCTTTAAAAGTTTCTCCCTAATGTCATGATAAGTGGGAGGTTTGTAACCAACTCCATACTTTCCAATAGCATCACACATCTTTGCAAAAGCAAAATTTTTGATACAGTTAAATGGAATGGCACTTGTATAGAAGAACATAGCAACCATATCATCAGCTTCCTCCTTCAACGGTTTCCGAATTAACTGATTTATTGTTGATTGAACTTTAGAAAAACCTGAACTCCCCTTATCCTTTTGCTTACAATAATCTATCTCCATTTCCTTCGTTGAACTTCCACCCTCATCGCTGCACTCAATCATCTTTCTTTTCTTCACTGCAATTTCTTTTCCGGCAGCAACCAATTTTAGCATTGTCACCTTAACATCTTCTGAGACTTGCGGACAAGGTTCAGAGTCTTCACTAGTACCCGCAAGATGATGTTTAAACCTATAAACTCCTCCACTAATGACTTTGGAACAGAAATTACACTTCACCTTTCGTCCATTACCAGAAAAATCCGTACCATATCGCCATCCAATATCCGATTTGTTGCCCTTGATATTCTTCCTTCCCCTGCCTCTAAAACTCGAATCAGATCCTTGATTAACACTATCATTATCAGCCATCGACGCGAAGTAGATTTGAGACGAGCGATTTCAATATGAGAAGTTCAAGTGTTTGATGTTAGGGTTTTGATTTACCTGCGGCTGCGCCTCTGCCTATTGAATTGGGTAAATTGGGTAAATTGTTTAATGGGCTTCTAATTCAAAAAAGGCAAAATTGACCCATAAATTAAAAACGTACGAGTTTAAACGATTTTAAAGATTTTATTACGTTTTAACTCGCATTAAACTCGTTTAATTTCTCGATTCTATGTAAAAAAGAGTTTACATACGAGTGAACTCGAAAATTACATGTTAAAACGTAAACTCGGTTAACACGTAGTGTTAACTCGCGATTTTGACAACCATGATTACAACGATCACAAAATATTTAAAAAGATGTTGAAAAGGACCGGGAGAGTTCTTCAATCGGGTCTTCGCTCTGCAGCGCATACTCCTCTGGGATTGGGTCTCCAGCACGCCATCCTCTAGACGGGGTCAGGTTCAGGTTGGCACCCTGTGGTGCCATGTACTCCATAACTCGCTGGGCGTTGAACACCCAGCGTTCATCAACCTGAAATTGTGGCTCTGGCACGCCAATCCCTTGTGCGCTAGATTCCGCTCGCGCACGCTCAGACTTGTTCCTGCTCCTTCTGGGCGCTACTGGCACTGGCGCCACTACCTCTAGCGTAGCCCTGACATTTTCTAAATCGGGCCGATAGCTCCAATACGCGATTGCATCCTCGCGAATCTTAATTCCCTTGTATAGACGCATCTTTTGGCGAGTCAGAAATTCAGCCCAAATACTGGTGTGCTCATCAATCCAGGGCTCCATGTGCAGCGCACGTAAGAAATGTGTGATCAGTCCTCCGCATAGTAGAGGCCCCTTCATGCTCACAGCTTCCCAATAGTTGGTGAGCAGGCGCGTGTAGCGCACTTTCTTCCCGTAATAGAGACCCTTGAGGATCTCCATATCCATAAGTCCCGGGCGCTGTGATCCATTGTATCGGCCAAAAATGGAATATGAGATGAGCCTCTGGAGATAGAACATCTTTGGGTCCAGAAGCTCGGTCCCCAAACTCCTTCCCCCAGCATACGGCTTGCTACCGTCCGTCCAATCGTCTCAGGCCTCCTGGTCCGTGTGCTCATCCACTTGTCCGCAAGGCATCCTCTCAAGTCCCATGACTGCGCCGAAATGAGATGGCGCGGCCTCATAGTACACGCCCCTATGGCGGTACCGAATCCTATCACTCAATCCGTCGTACGATGCTAGGAACTCATACACGTCTTCCACATCAGTGTCCGAATACAGTTCCATAAAAGATGCCCATCCGGTGGCGGCAAAGGCCGCATAAAGCCCCATCTCATGGAGGAAGTTCTCATCCACAAAAACCATAGGCAACTCGCACCGTAGGCAACGGCGCCAAAATTTGACGAGCACGTCGTTGAGTGCTGCAAATTTGTCCCGACTCTCCTACTAGTACAGTATTGGCAAGCTGGGGTCGAATCCACAGAGAACGGTGAGAAGTCGTCTTTCGATCTACAACTAAATAACAAGATTGGGGTTTGTGAGTGAAAGTAAATAAAAGAAAAGAAAACAGTTGCGCAAGTGAAACTGGCGCACACTCAGAAGGCAGTTACGAGAGATGTAAATAAATATAAAAGAGATGAGCTCGGTTCAGATTCTTCACTATGAATTTTCATGTTTATCATTGGTTACTAAAGATACATGATATAATGTTCACGTAAGTTAAGGTCCTGTCACAGCTTAATAACCTACACATACATTCCGGTCAAAGTCCGTATGATATTATTACTCAATCTAGTCTAGTCAACCACGAATCCGGTCAAGGTAGCTATCAACTATTCTAGTGTTACTCCTATCATTCACAGTCACGTACTTCTGATAGTTTAACTATAGATAATAGATTCTACAACTAAGTCTGCGGTGCAAGGCTTCACTTAATTGTCTAACCTAATTATCATGCAATTGAGCTTCGAATAATAATACTAAACTTATCATGCAATTAAGAACAAAACCTCAAAACATGTAATTCATAGATCTGAATCCAAACCGAATTTAGTAAGTTAGCTACACATACTGAATGTATACATCTCAAGAATAAATGTTAAACAACTAAAGTAACAAAACAAATCTGAGTGACGCGTCATCTGGCTCGCGTCGACAGCTCGCGCGCACAGCTAGGTCTGAATTCTGCTCTGAGCCGCTTTTTCCCCTCTGCACAGCATGTCTGTGATTTCCATGAAGCTTTGTATTTATACTCTTGCCTCCTAGGGTTTCCACGAATATTTAGGCAGGAAAATCTGTAGGAAATCATCTTTATCTCTAAAAATCAGCTTTGGGAATATCTTGATCTCCAAAAACCAAACTTAGAAATATTCTTTGCGCGTGATGACGTCATCGCTCCGGATATTTTGCTGATTGCTGACGTTATCGGTTTGCTCTGCTGTGCGCGACCCACACTCGCGCGCCACACTGCTCGCACGCTTGTTGTCTTTTGTCCTTTTGTCACTTGTTGTCTTTTGTTTCGAGATTCAGCCTTTTTGTTGCACTTTTGTTCTAACTCTTCTAATCAACCTGAGATACAAAAAAGCGTAATCTTATACTGAATACGTTAGAATTATAAGCAGTGTAAAGGACTTAAAACAGCATACAAAAGTGCTCTATCAATGATCTTCCAGATAACACCATGTCATTTGCTCTACATCAGAAACCCTACATTAGTGGAATGGTATGTTCTCGGAGCTTTTTTAGTTTATTGGGCTAAAAAAATCTATTAAAAATGTATCTAGTCTGTGCTGACATCGTGCTGATGTCATTTGGTACCATCCGTGCGATTAACAGGGGGTGGACCAGACTGTGCAGTCCTTCATGTCATGTGGTTGGTACCTCTTCAAACTGAGTGGTTGGTACCTTCTGCGCACTAATTTTCATTTTCAAACTCAATTTTGACTAGCTTGACATCCGATTCCATTTTCGATATAAGCAGAAGAGTTTAGCCCTTTGAGACAGCTTTACAAAGATATCTTTATCATTGTGATAGGATTAATGGTGTGCTCTTTGTACTAGTTTGAAGTGCCGAAGGTCTAATCTGTCATGCAACGGAATTATGCACTGTTTTAGCATCTATATGTCTATAATACTTCAAGCCCTTTAATGCACCTGAAATAGAAACTATATAGATCAACTGAAAGTAGTTATACAAATTCATTAAAGGCGCGGTTTAAGCATAATAATTGTATTAGTATTAGTCCTATTAGTCTTCTGAACGAAATTGAGAATAAGAATTATTTACCTACTACTTCAATGAATTCTCAAACTGCTTTAGGCTTATGAAAAAATGTAGGTAATCATGAGAGATCAAAACATATATCTTTATCACAGATTTGGTTGAAAAGGGTGAACTTGTTATTGAGAAAATTTCAGGAGATATTAATCCGAAATTAAAATAGTTCCAGTAGCCAAGTTTGTATTTGCTGGAATATACTGCACATTATGAAGGTGATATGAAAAGGGCATTAGGCTGCTTGCTTGAAATTGTTTGAGCAAGGCAGTATTTTATGCCTTAGACAAAGAAAACTGTTTCTGATGGATGAGATATAATCCTTTGGTAAACTCAATCAGGTTTGCACTTATTATTTTATGAAGTTATTCTGGTGGTTCATACTCGGATAAGGAGGGCATTTGTTAAATATTAATCCTTGTCTAAAGATCATGTTGTATGTCAGTAGTTGATAAGCCAGTTTAGTATGTTTGGAAATTGTAGAAATCAGATTTGCAAGTTTGTTTGAATGGCTTACGAAACTAAGTTTTAAGCTGAGTTTACAAAGGGACAAAACGACTTCATTTGCAAAATAAGAAGCGAGCGTTTACATCGCATATGAAAATAAGTGTAAGGCGGGTAGGGGCGTAAACGAGCCGAGCCGAGCATCGGAATGTTCAAGTTCGGTTTGTCTGATTTTTATGCTGCTCGAGCTCGAACTCGACGAACCTTAATATATCTAGCTCAAGCTCGGCTCGATTAGTTTTTTACCTACTCGAGCTCGGCTCGCGAGCTTGACCAATTTTTTTTTCCTTAAAAAAATATTAAAATATTCGAACTCGATTAGACCTCAAATCCTCAGCTCGACTCAAGCTCAATAAGAGCTTGAATCAAGCCCAATGGACTATGCTTGATCTTAGCCAAATGACCAAGATAGGTGTGAATGTTTTTTTTTTAAAAAGTGATTACAGGAATTTCACTCCTACCCCATGACTCGAACCCAAGACTTGATGGCAGCGATATGGGATACTCTCTGCTTTACCTTCTCTTCAATGGCAGCCAGTCTGTTGATCTCTCAATGCGGAGTTAGACCACTTCCCACCCTATTCCACAGAAAACCCACCTCAGGAATCATCTGTGAAGCTTTCTAGGGTTTAAGAGCTTCAATTCAAAGATCTTAAACCTCAAACCACCATTGATACTCTCTCTTTAAAGCTCTCTCGCCTTTCTCTAAACTCAGTCATGTCTTTCTTCCGGATTATCACCAGATCCCTTCGCCGTACCTCAATCTCCAAACCGGCAACTCGACTCTCCGATCACTCAATTCCGACAACACTCATTTCCAATTACCCAGCCAGCGCTTAACCAATTTGGTGCAACACCGGTATTACGCCTTCTCCTCCGCAGAGGAGGCTGCGGCGGAGAGCCGAAGACGAAAGCGCCGTCTCCGAATTGAACCACCGCTTAATGCTCTTAGGCGCGATCCGAATGCTGTTGCGAGACATTCTGTGTTTTCGAACCGACTGTGCTTACATGTATATATAATGTAAATGCGATCATGGCAGCTATGTATAGAGCTAAGCGTTATGATGATGCAGTTGCGCTATTTCAATTTTTTATAATCAGTCTAACATTGTGCCGAACGTGGTTTCGTATAATGTGTTGATTAATACACATTGTGATGCTGGAAGAGTTGATGTTGGATTGGAGGTTTATAAGCATATTCTTGAGAATGCACCGTTTAGTCCTTCGTCTGTGACTTATAGGCATTTGACTAAAGGTTTGGTTGATGCTGGGAGGATAGATGAGGCTGTTAATTTGGATTGGTTTTTTAAGAAAGGACGGGATAAAGAAGCAATGGAGTCTTATAGATCATTGCTTGATAAGAGTTTAACATGGTCCCGGCTACTTGTAATATGCTTATTGAGACTTTGCTA
>QZGG01002668.1:0-33926 GCA_006409495.1 Sedum album
TTGGGAGCTGACAATAAATATGATGATGAGTTTCGGAATTTATCAATTTGGCTGAAGCATGAATTAAAAGCACAACAAAGCTCAATTTGTCATAAGGTATGAATTACGAAACAAGGAATATATCGTTGAGATTCATACCTATCGCAGACAGCAAATTCCGAAACAAGCGTCTTATAAACAGATATCATATCAGGATTGAATCCATTCAAAACATCATGAGACATGTTAGTATTCCCGGTCATACCAAGCGGCTGTTGCGCAAAGCCATTCATAGGTGCAGGATCAGCAGAAGTATCTTCTGAACCAAAAATTTGTTCCCTAATAGCTTGAAATGAGTGACCAGGGTCAGGGTCAATGTATACAGACTGATTGCCCATGAAGATTTTCTGTGAGTTGGGGTCTGATGCATTCAAGTGTTGAAACTCAGAGCCATCCACTCCATTGATTTCAGGGTTGAGTGATTTCATCCAGCCTAACATGTGGTCGAATGAGCGATTTTCCATTACAATGACAACAATTGTTTTTATGGGGGTTGGGCGGTGGAGGGGTGGTGGAAGATGAGGTTGAGGAGGAGGAGGATGGCGGCGGTGGAGGGTTTCATTGTGGTGGAGGTTTGAGAAGTGGTCAGTGGAGAATTTTGTGGTTAAGGTGTTTTGTTTTGTGTTGAAATGGGATTAAGTGTGTGCTTTTTTATATACTAATTTTAGTGTGAAAATGAAGATGTGCATGCATTAGGGTAAGTTGGATGCATGTTGGGAAATTAAATTATGATGGATTACTATTTTTTGCTCACTAGGAATATTTTCAAAGGAAACTAAGCTTTTATTTTTTCAAAAACAAGATCAAGAAGAATTTATATATTTTCTTGACATACAATTTTAACTGTTGATTATTACTAATATATCGATGAGATTTACCTAAAAGTAACCGTTAAATCTAACTGTCCGTTTTTTACAAAACCAACTGATTAATTTAAGTTAATACAGCTTAAATTTCAACTGTCCAATTAATTAAATCAACGACTGAGATTACGATCTTAAACATTGGCGAAGGTAAGTGTGGGCCAGGGTAGGCTTGAGCCCCCTGAAATTTGGGCCTTAATTTTTTTATACTGTTTTCTAAAATTTTAATTTTGTTCCTACGACCTACGCTAAACACAAACAATTCAATTAGGGTTACGACATCAGAATTATGACGAAGACTTCATATAATGGAACTTGAAGAGATATTATCAATCCATGTTCCAGAGTGATATATCTTCATATAATGGAACTTGAATGGGCTCTTCCTACCTACTTTCAAGATGTCACACATGATGCACGATTTTCTAATCTTGATGGAATAGCAGGACTTGGTAAAAAATGGTTGAGACAAAAAAATATTTGATTCATCCTTTAGTTTATTTACTTATCAAGTTGGCTATGCTTTTACCGGTTGCAACCGCAGGAGTGGAAATGGCATTTTCAGCTATGAGTATTGTCAAGACTCGGCTTCGAAATAGGATAGGGGATGAGTGGTTGAATGATCTCTTGGTAGCATATATTGAGCGAAACATTTTCTTAAGCGTGAAAATTGAAGATGTACTTCAAATATTTCAGAAATGAAGTCTCGCAGAGGAGTGCTATAAGCAGGTAACTTTAATGAATGACTTTCTTTATGATGTCTTTTTTTTATTCTACATATTGTTGAAAAAAATTATATTATAATTTGGCCTTCCCCATATTTTTTCTGGCTTCGCCACTGATCTTAAACATATACTTGACGTTCAAATCAAAAAGTAAAGTTCAGAATAAAATATGTTTAAACTTTTAATTTAATCTTTTATAGACTCCCCCATATTTCCTGTTTTTATTTACCAAAATAATGTGTTGAACTGAATAATGATAGAAAAAGTTTAAAATAGTGTAAATTCATAACTAAGGAGGAAATGTCATTTCTATTAAAAATATATCGTAAATCAAACAGTGCTTTTGCAGATCAAATCGTGAATTCAATTAAAAATCAATTTTAATTTTAACAGTCAGATTTATCAAATCAACGACTGAGATTATATCCTCATGTCATACAAAAATATATTATCTCTCTTTATCTTAACCTGATAATAAGTACCATAAATTGATAATCAAATTAGGCTTGGGTCTAAGAGCTATGTAGTTAATACAATGTCTTGTTGTTAGTTAGTAGTTAACGACAACTCAAGAGACACCATAAAACATTTGACAATTATAAAACATTTTCTGATACGAAATTCAAAATGTTGTTGAAATATGACCACCGTCATTTTCGCTATAGCTGCCTGCCTTGTAGCGTGGCTCTGCTGGAATTGTAGACTAAATTATAATCACTCCAAGTGATGAATACAACACGTTGTATCACCTTCCATTATTAATGCCATCACAGCACCTCCATAGAAAGTGGAAGAAATTCATGATAGAGCGGTTGGGTGTTTCTTATCATGAGTTGAAATTTTGTTAGACAAATAATTGTTATTAGACAGCAAGATACGATCCTAGATATTAATATTTGTCGATTATCTAACGACTATGAGTAATATATTTTTTATTAAAACGTGAGAGTTGAGATAATATTAATTGCCTTTAAAACTCATTCGTTAAATTGATAAAAACAAACGAATGAGACTGTGTCGTTTTGTCTCATAATTATATAAACATCTCACTTAATCTTGATCGTTCTTACTATTTATATTCACATTTGCGCAGACTCAACATATTTAATTTAGTTCAACATCAAAAAACAGATTTTAATTTTGTCTGCCTCAAGTCTCTCATTAAAGACAGATTTCATGATTTTTAGCTGGAAAAAGGTATATGAAATTGTACGAAAAAATTAAGGATTTAAATTTTACAATATTGAAAATAATCAAACACGAAAGTCATTAAAAAGAAAAGTAAACAAACATTTGGTGACGCCGGAACAGAAGTACACTTACTTACCAATACTTTGGTGTGTAAGATAAATTGGATCTCAATTTGGTTTCCCCACAGCCCTCATGCACACTGTATAATTTATGTACTTGATTTCTGATGTGCATTACTACTGTCACTGCATATTTGACGTTGATAGAAGATATTTTGATATGAATAATGAATTATCTAGTAGTGTCCCGAAAGACAAACAAATATCTAAGGAATGGAGTTTTGTAACTTTACGAAAAAGGACAATAGACAAAGTCGGCAAATGGGTATGCATTTCATAATTGATGCTTGGAGGCATTAATTTGCTTCAAAATATATCAAACGATCGAGAGGATTCTCAGGCCGAAATGGACCACTGCTTTCTTATCTTCAACTTGAAGCAGCTAACGTGTGCATGGTTTTAGTTGGAGTTGAACCCAAGTTTAATTATGTGATTTGTCTTAGTAAGAGACACTTGCACTCATCGCATACTGTGTAATTGGGTGTTGTGGAAGCATCATACTCCTTAGGGGGACACGAAGGATGATATTTTTTGTAATATTAGGACACTGCCAGTCTAAGAACTGAACCCAATGGCCGGGTGTGCGCAACTGCACTCGATAAATAAACAAACAGGCGGTAGCAAGCTTCACATGGGTACACGATTCATGGCAAATAATTTATTTAAAGATATGTAACATCAATTGTAGTGTAGTTCATCAAGTATGCATGTCTCTTCCGCATATATGATCAACGTCGTAAAACTCCATGATCAAGGGCGAGGAAGACGAGGCTCCATGCACGGGCATAAAGGTAGGCAACAAGCATCCTACAAAGGAGGAGCACTTCTCACAAAATGTGAGAAATGATGCGTCTTGACCAAGAACATGACCATCTAGCCACCATCCCTTCTGCAAATTATATACATATTTGAATTAAATTATTTACATATTTGAGTATACATTTGTGCAATTGAGGTTTTTGCACAAAAAGACAAAGTTTGAATAGTATTCGTAGTGAACCATTAGAGGTGAAGATCGGGTCGTAAAAGTTAGCCATATGGGTTTTTGCGTAAATCACAACTAGTATTTTGGTGAACAGAAATTTGTGCTACATATAGAAACAGTTGATATGCAATTTTTATACTATTAGTTACTGAAATACATATTTAAATAAAAAAATTATGATATGATAATTATGATATAGTAAATGAAATGTAGGGATAAATTGGAAGTCGAAATATGGTTTCAAAAATTATTAACAATAGAGGATTTTGTGAGTTGAATAATAAAGAATGTTACTTGACAAGTTGTCTCATATCGAATAGTTAGTTGATAATTAAAAATTCTATATTGGATCATAAATCATGACCTGACCTGTAAGATACAACTTTTACTGATAGTAGCACTTCTTTCTATGATGTACGATGGAATAATTAAATCAAATATCAAAGATACCACTGTCTAGTAGAAGACGTAGCTAACTGTCTCCGACGCTGCAAAGTGCAAACTCAAACGGGAAAACATATAAACTCAACATCATATAATGAAAACCTCATAACTACACACAAACTAAAAGATAAAACAATAATAAACATTGTAGTTGTGACTAATTTTAATTGTTCGACGGTTGAGATAAAAATTATTTTTAATTAAAATTGGACAGTTGGATTACCAAAAAAATCACATACGGTTGGATTTTTCGGTTATTTTAGCTTAAATCTTGTCTACTGGATTATTAAAAATCGACGGTGAATATTATGTCTCACGGTCTCACGAAAGTTACATGTTTGGACATAAAAATTTATATAAATATCACATATAACGTGCTACATTTGATAAAAAATATAAAATCACTCACCCTTTAATTACTTTCAATCCGACGGTTTACAGAAAACATGTAAAATTAAATATAAAATCCCATTAAGGTTAATTATGTAGTTTAACTGATATAAATAATTACATCAAAAATAAGTTTCCAAAATTATTTCTTAATATCCACCAACCGAATACAACAATTCAATGTAGGATCAATCACATATATTCTTTCAAAATTTCTATTTGTTTCTTATGGGTTCGGATGTTGTAAGCAACAATCTCGATTCATGTTTTATACCATACAGATTATGAATGATTCGAAAAATTGTTAAACATGGTTCATGAACCATATCTTTATATTTTTTGAATCATACATATTATGTATAGTTCGACAAATTGTTAAACACGGTTCATGAACCATACCTTTATATTTTTTGAACCATATAGATTAAGTATGGTTCGACAAATTATTAAGCATGGTTCATGAACCATACCTTTAGATTCGAATCATACATATTATGTATGGTTTGATATATTTTTAAACATGGTTCATGAACCACACCTTTATATTTTTTGAACCATACATATTATGTATAATTCGATTAATTGTTAAACCTGGTCCACAACTTATTTCGATCTTCCTAATTTACCACCTGATGTTTTAATTACAATTATTTTTATTCCATAAACGTCAAGTTTTAAATTTTAATTGTACTTTGGTAAAAAATGTGGATTGTTGATCTATTTTTTAATGGCTTATATCATTATGTATTTTATACACTTAAATGACTTTATACCAGTTCTATTCTCATAAAAATAATACATACTAAATTTGGACTAATATTATAAAAATATATATACCTAAATCATGCAAATATTGAAAAAAGTGTGTAACGTTTTAGGCTGGACTTGATCAGACTTTACGAGCGTGGCCATGAATTTTTCAAATATGGGGATGATCTTCAATCGAGCTTAATGAAGACGAACTTTGATGGATTTCAGGCGGGTACGTTAACTTTTCGACCCCATGTCTATGAATGCCTACTATGATGCTCGAGTACTTCTCTTAGATGACGTACTTGGGCCCAATGATACTGAATACATGCTGGATGTGAGTATTTGATGGGTATGATCTACTCAACTATTAAGCTGTATAAAATACATATTTTTAAATCATTAAACTACCACGACTGTTTAATAAATTATTTTATTAAAAAGGGACAATTGCAGTAAACCACCATTATAATGTCCCAGTTTGCAGAAAACCACTATTATAACGAAAAATTATCAAACGGGTATATTATAATTCTGCCGTTAACCAAAAACCACCAGACCTACTGTTCCGTTACTTGAACCGTTAAAAGCGTGTGGGCTTATTAATTTA
Source organism: Sedum album (assembly GCA_006409495.1). Classification (NCBI taxonomy): domain Eukaryota; kingdom Viridiplantae; phylum Streptophyta; class Magnoliopsida; order Saxifragales; family Crassulaceae; genus Sedum; species Sedum album. The sequence goes on from QZGG01002668.1 coordinate 6,117, forward strand.
ATAATATTTTTTTATTTTTGTTAATTACCAAAAACCACTATTATAATATCCGTTTTACGAAAAACCACCATTTTAATAATTGATTATCAAAGTACTACCAACTGCACTGTTCATGCTAAACAGAGGCTCGTACGACAATTTAACTCGTTTATATGTCTACTAGCTATATGATGCTTCAATTTAATCTTGATGGATGTCAATGAAGAAAATAATGCTAGAAAATGCAAAAGAAAACTCATGTTTGAGAATTTATAATTATCAATGTGGAATGGTTACCGACTGTCCGATTCAAATATAATAATTTTCCTCCTTTTATTTCTATGAAATATGATTTATTACATCACTACTTTTAAACTATAACTGTTGTACTATATTGATCTAAAAGATTCAACTATGTATTAAAGATTCAACTACTTTTAAACTCATGTTTTGTTTAATGAACCGTAATTTTGTAGGAAGAGTAATAATATCTTGCTAATCAAAGATAGCTAAAATTGTAGCCTCAACATCGTTACCTAGCGTTACCTAACGGAGTTGAATACCCACGCGTCAACATAATAATTTTGTAGGAAGAGTAATAATATTAAGTTAAAATGTTTAGTTGTTAAAATGGTGGTTTTCTGCAAAACATAATTATAATGGTGGTTTTCTGCAATTGTCTAAATTGAAGTTGAATACCCACGCGTCGTGTGGCGCGTGTTGTACAATTTCTAACGGAGTTAGGTCAATGGTGGTTTTTGGTTAACGGCAGAATTATAATATACCCGTTTGGTAATTTTTCGTTATAATGGTGGTTTTCTGCAAACTGGGACATTATAATGGTGGTTTACTGCAATTGTCCCTTATTAAAATTGTCTAGGCCATAGGTTTTACACCTTCATGGTCTTTGTTATGTGATGTGAAGAGATGACGATGATTCAATGGGGTGATGTTGTGATGGCGCCTTCCTCGATATGAATTGATTATTGATCTATAGATGTACTGATATGAAGTTATCGTAGTTGAAGTAGGATGTTGTAAATGCTGAAGTTGATGACACGATATTGAGATTTGTTGTAGTGTTGCCAATTGTACATAGATAATTGACTATCTAACAGTCGATGTGTAAACTCATTTCTGTTGAATAATAAAGAATGTAAGTTGACAAGTTGTCCACATCGAGTAGTTGGACGTTAATTGCAAAGTATATATTGGATCATAAACTATTAACTGTAAGTCGACTTTTGAGTCAAACTGGAGATAGTTTCAGTATGTGCTTGCAATTTATTATGGTATCAGAACGAACCGATCCTGGACCCAGTATGTAATGTGGTTAAGTGTTAACTCATTTGGCCACTTATCAATTTGATCGTAGCTAAACACAAAAACTCTTATGAAAAAGAATTCACAAGTAGATGAGAAATTACCCATTAGGTATTGACATTAGGTCTATCTCGATCAATTAATTCCATACAAATAATTAAACTCCGAGTCCATTGGTCTTATAAACTCGTCATTTGTGGTATATGACTATTCAGTTCGACTGGCCGGATCACCCTATTAAACATGTAACTCTTTTTATTCGAGGACTAATATAAGGTTTGTTCTTTAGGTAGTAAAAGGCTTCTACACGAGCAACTTCTCCTCATCCGATCCCATTGTTCTTGCATTAGTTGCTGCTGTACTGAACGTTCCCATTGCACCGTCAGAGTAAGTCTTTGCCTCTCTAACAGTCATGTCCTGTATTTTGTTACCAAAGTCTGGCAAGTTATGATCACCTGTGAGAACTGATGCTAACTGAATCATTTCTTGTTGAAATTCGGTGATCTTTGCGTCTTCATTGGCATTTGATATTCTTATTGGCGGTGGATTTGGAAGTTGTTCTGTTTAGGAAAATCAGTTAGCAAATTAAGCATTCGATCAGTTGGACATTTTTGCATATATCAGAATTAGAACAGACATTATTAAATCAATTTGATGTACCTGGGCAGTCTGTTCGAGGCGTAGTTCTGGTAAGGACAGAATCGAATGTGCCTGCCCATGCATCCCTTTGCGTCAAAAATGGAGATTTAAGATTGAAAATCTTCTTCACAGTTGCTGGAATTGAAGAATGCTCAAACTCAGATGTGGGAGTTGGCTTTCCATTTGGTCCATGAAGAACTGCACAATTGAAATCTAATTAATTACTAAGACAGACCATAAAGCACACGCGTGCTGTCATTCTCATTCCAAAAAATAGAACACCACGTGTCAAAATGTTGTTGCCCAAATGCCCACGCATGTCACTATGTCAGTGTTTTACTCCTAATTGTGCTAGGCGAAAATAATTATGAAATCAAAGACGTTGTTACTTGTTACCTGTTCCTTTCTCAATATATGGGGAAATGAGTATTGTTGGTACCCTGACACCCAATCTATTGAACGTAAAATTGAATGGCTCCGGCCCGACAATCCCGTCTGGACTAGGCACACCGTGCACCGGGGTAGGCACATGGTCGAAATACCCTCCGTGTTCATCGTAAGTTATGACCATCAATGTCTCGTTCCATTGAAGACTAGCACGAATGGTCTCGTACACTTCCTTGATAAACTTTTGGCCCTGATACACGTCATGCGACGGATGGTCGTCGTTCGCTGGCTCCAGCTTCGAATCAAAGTACCTAGTTCAACAAAAAAAATTATTCAACATTCAGGATTTTTTTGGTTAGATTGGAACATTACGTACCTTTGTTCGATAACAGCGTAGTTGGGTAGCTTTCCATTTTTGGCGTCATTCTTGAAACTAAGTCCATATGGACGGAATTTTAAGGCGAACTTGAGCTTCCTTAGATTTCTGTAGAAGAGAGTTGCTGGAATGTTCTGATAGTAAATTCCCCAAGACAGCCCTTCATCATGTATGTTCTCAAAAATGGTCCTCTGTGGGTACCCTGCTTGTAGACGCTCTCTTATGTTACTCGTTGCCCCGTGCGATGTTCCCGAGTGCACGTATAGCCTGTTTGGTTGTGTTGATGCCGGAACTGACGCGAACCACCTACAAAAATGAAATGTTGGACTTTAGAAGTAACTAAGAATGAAACACTGGTAGATTTACAAAAGATATGAATCATGAAACAAGAATTAATGAATTATATCATAGAGATTTGTATGTACCTGTCACATACAGCGAATTCCGAAACAAGCGTCTGTTGTTGCTGGTGCGTCCGAAGGAGATATGGCCTTCAGCACCGGTGCTCTCCAAGGACGGGTCCCTAGAGTGCTGCTGCTGTTGCTTCCGGGGATTGATCAAATGGCAACTTGATATCGGTTTGAATCGTGTATTCACTTTCCGAAATCAGTATTTCGCCCCTTACAAAAGCCTTAGGGTTACACGAAATCTGAAGTGAGATAAGACAAACCGGCCAACACCGATCAAGGCTCTTGGATCGAATGTTGATGACGTTTGTTTAGTCTTTTGGTGTATCAATACTAGTGTATCTCAATACCTCTATGCTTGTATGTCTCTCTCCCACTAAACTCAGTCATTCTCAATATAAATATCAGGGTCTTTGCAGTTGCCAAAACTGCCACGTTCAGCAGTTACACGTGGGGACACGTTCATGGGGACAGGTCCCATAACTGTTCAACGGTTACACCCACTTGTTCAACAGTTACATAAACTGTTCAGCAGTTATAAAACTGTCTCACCCAGAGAATGACACGTGTCGACCCGTCAGTTGGTGCATGAGGACCCATCCCTTGAGGCAAGGGACCCGTCCGTAGGATCCGTCCCTTGAGGTAAGGGACCCGTCCGTAGGACCCGTCTCTTGAGGCAAGAGACCCGTCCGTCATCCAAGTAGACTATGACACATGGGGACGCGTCCGTTGGTACATGAGGACCCGTCCCTTAAAGCAAGGGACCCGTCCTCATCCAGACAGACTATGATCTATACATTGGTGTATGCATTAGTTCATGTACAACATCTATCATGTGTGGCCGCACATGATATATGATAAATACATCTAAAACACCAACAATCCTCCCCCTTTTAGTGTATTTTATCATAACTTGCGCATAAGTGGAAATGTCCATTACGATTGAATTTCCACGTAGTGTACAGCTTGAAACACCCTGAAAATCATGGTGTCCGTAAGGATTGAACCAATCAATCCCTCTTGGGTGCCACAAGACAATACACACGCAAGTCATCTGACTAAACAAAGTTGTCCTGACTCGTTAACGGCCATGAGTCCATATCTATTCATGAACATGTCCGAGGCCTACCTGAAGCCTCATGAAGCGGCCAAACTTCATGTTCACATAGGTAATTTCCTTATCAGGGACCGCTCCCTATCGTGTACCTACTTTACACTTTTTCAAGGAAACTATTAAGATTCAGGGACGGGTCCCTATCAGCCTATTCAGTAGGACGAGCAAACGTGGGGGTTAAATCATGCTCCCAGCCTTTAGAAATGAGCTTGTGCCACATTGAATTCTGTCCCGGAGTTACCGGTAGGAATTGGGTGTCTCACCCCTAAAGGACTAGTCAGGTACGTACGTGTGTACAAGTCCCACCCCCTCATTAGATCTCACAACCATGTCTCTTGCAAGACCCTTCGTCAAGTGATCTGCCATGTTCCGTTGTGATCTAACGAAATCAACCGATATCACCCCGTGTGAAATGAGCTCTCTGATCACACTATGCCTCACACCTAAGTGGCGTGATTTCCCATTGTACACCTGGCAATATGCCTTATTCAGCGCTGCAGCACTGTCACAATGTATTGATATGGGTGAAATTGGTTTCTCCCACAATGGAATATCATGGACTAAGTCCCTTAGCCATTCTGCCTCTTTACCAGCAGCCGCTAAGGCAACAAGTTCAGATTCCATCGTAGAGGACGTCATGCAAGTTTGCTTCTTGGAAGCCCATGAAATAGCACCTCCCCCAAGCAGGAATATCCACCCGCTTACCGAGGAATGGTCTTCTTCACTTATCCAACTTGCATCTGAGTACCCTTCCACAACAGAGGGACTGCCAGTGTACATAGAGCATAATCAAGTGTTCCCTTCAGGTACTTCAACACTCTATGTACCGCGTCCCAATGATGAACGCCAGGGTTGCTAGTAAATCTACTAAGCTTACCCACTGCAAAAGCAATATCTGGTCTTGTGCTAGTCATAGCGTACATCAAAGACCCAATTACTTTAGAATATTCCAGCTGAGATACAGCTGCTCCTGTGTTAGGGACGAGTCCCTTAGCAGGATCATAGGGAGTGCTCACAGGTTTACAATCATAGTAGTTGAATTTCCTCAACAACTTCTCAATGTAATGTGATTGAGTCAACATGATACCTGATTTGTTTTCATTATCCTTATACCAAGAATAACATCAGCCTCCCCCATATCTTTCATGGAGAATTGTGATGACAAAAACTGTTTCGTCTCAAGGACCCGTCCATGACTGGTCCCAAAAATCAGCATGTCATCAACATATATGCAAATTATGACTCCTTCACCAGAATCATCAAATTTGCTATATACACACTTGTCCGATTGGTTTAAAACAAAACCATTCGACAACACAACCTCATCAAATCGTTGATGCCATTGTTTAGGAGCCTGTTTCAGTCCATACAGGGACCTGTCCAGTCTGCACACCTTGTGTTCAAGACCAGCAAGGACAAATCCCTCAGGTTGTTTTATGTAAATTTCCTCCTCCAACCTTCCATTAAGGAATGCTGTTTTCACATCCATTTGATGGATGACTAGATTGTGAATTGCTGCCAAAGCAATCAACAACCTAATGGTTGACATACGAGCAACCGGAGCGTACGTGTCAAAGTAATCCGTCCCTTGCTTTTGTCTAAAGCCTTGGACCACAAGTCTAGCTTTAAACTTGTCAATACTTCCATCCGCTCTCATTTTCCTTTTGAAAATCCACTTACATCCCAAAGGTTTACAACCTGGTGGCAGGTCAGTAAGTGTCCAGGTACGGTTCCCCATGATGGATTGCATCTCATCATCTACTGCCTCCCTCCAAAAGGACGCATCACGAGACTTCATAGCCTCGTCAAAGGTTCTAGGATCATCCTCAACATTGTAACAATACAACTGTTGGGAATATATTTCATCCCTTGTACCTTCCAACAAGTAAGTTTGAAAATCATTACCAAATGACTTTGCTTTTCTTACTCGGGAACCCTTCCTCAGTTCAGAAACTTGTTCATCCGAAGGATTAACATTATCATTCTGAACATCAGAACTGAGAGACTCACCATTTGAAATAGATTTCAATTGGAAGTGTCCCTCATCACCCTGTTCTGAGTCCAAGTCCCTGTAAGGGACCCGTCCCAGACCAGTGACAGAGCCCTTTGAAAGGAAACGTCCTTCATCAAAGATAGCATCCCTCGATTCAATAACACTATGAACCGAATAGAACTTATTTGGTTCAATTACATAGAACCTATAAGCCCTCGAGTGTTCAGCATATCCAATGAATATACACTCCACACCTCTTTCACCAAGTGTCTTATGCTTAGGATCTGGTACTCGGACAGCTGCCCTACAACCCCAGACCCGTACATAACTCAAGCTGGGTTTCCTTTTGAACCAAAGTTCGTATGGAGAGGACCTGTTCCTTCGGTTAGGAACCCTATTTAAGATATAGCATGCAGTAAGCATGGCCTCTCCCCAAAACCCATCACTAAGTCCCGAGTAGGAGAGCATGGAATTCACCATCTCCTTTAACACTCGATTCCTCCTTTCCGAAACAAAAGGCTCAAGCATACTACTTACTCTTTGAACATTAACAAAAGGTTGTCTAGTGATCTTAGTAAGCATGCAAGTTCTACATTTTTCAATATGCTTATTAAACATGGGAATCAGTCCATTATTACACATGTCCAGTAATCTCTTATAGTGAACGTGTCCAAGCCGAGCATGCCACAGAGAGGAACTGTCCTTCGAAGGGACCCGTCCTTCTGATACATTATTATCATGAGTATTGACCATGTGAACAGATGTTGAAACATTAGAAATACTAAGTTTAAACATTCCATTACATAAGTAACCACGTCCAACAAACAAGCCACACTTAGTCAAAATGAATTTATCGGCTTCATACACTTGCCGAAAACCCATCTTATTGAGAACAGGTCCAGAAACTAAGTTCTTTCTAATGCAAGGAACAAATAACACATTACAAAGATTTAAAATCTTTCCAGAAGTAAATTCCAAATCTACTTGTCCATGCCCAAGTACAGGTGCGGTTGACTCATTTCCCATGTGAAGGACCCGTCCACTGTTCGTTGTAACAAACGACTTGAACAAAGATCTGTCCCTACACACGTGCGATGTAGCACCAGAGTCAATCCACCAAGAAATCTCATCATCCTGCATATAACATGCCTCAGAAATGTTAGAAACATAATCCAAAACAGGAATAGATTTCAAACATGACACAGTTCCCTGAAAGGGACCCGTCCATTTCTGACCTTGATGAGTACACTGCCCAGGTTCCTTAGAACTCTGACCAGACTTTGGAACTTTACCCTTCTTTGCAGAACGACAATCTCGTTTGAGATGTCCCATCTTGCCACAGCCCCAACATTTGACACCCTTCCCTGGTTGGGACGGTTTCTTGTTAGGTCCACTGTCAGTGTTATCAGAAGAGCGTTTAACACCCTTCCCCTTGTCCCTTTTAGAGGACCCTTCCTCTGTCACATTGACAGAGCCAGAAACCTGTGGTTTCTTACCCTTCTCCTGCGCACGAATACCATCTTCGATACGCAAGTGGCTAGCAAGCTCAAGAAGAGATAGATTCTCTTTCTTATGCTTCAACATGTTCTTGAAGTCCCTCCACGAAGGAGGCAGTTTGTCAATGACACTGGACACCGAGATTGCCTCGTCCATCTTCAAGTCATGTTGGGCGAACTGCCCCAAGATACGTTGTATCTCATGGAACTGTTCCATAACAGGACGACTGTCCACCATCATGTACTCATTAAAATTGCTCACAAGAAATTTTACACTGGACGCATCCTCTGCCATATACTTAGACTCAAGGGAATCCCAAAGTTCCTTAGCAGATTCAACATTTTGATAAATATCAAATAGGGAGTCAGACATACCATTGAGGACGTGTCCTCTGCAGATGTAGTCATCGTTCTCCCACTTGTTCCTGATCCTCAAAGCCTCCACTAAAGAATCATCACCCACCTCAGGAATGGGTGTGGACAGGACATACGCCACCTTCAGATTGGTCAGCAGGAAGTGCATCTTCTTCTGCCAGCGACGGAAGTCAGTTCCCTCGAACTTGTCCAACTTCTCCATCTTGCTTGCCATCTCACGAACAGTTGCCATGGATCATCGAATACTGATTTCGACTGTTGTTGCTGGTGCGTCTGAAGGAGATATGGCCTTCAGCACCGGTGCTCTCCAAGGACGGGTCCCTAGAGTGCTGCTGTTGTTTCTTCTGGGGACTAATCAAATGGCAACTTGATATCGGTTTGAATCGTGTATTCACTTTCCGAAATCAGTATTTCGCCCCTTACAAAAGCCTTAGGGTTACACGAAATCTGAAGTGAGATAAGACAAACCGGCCAACACCGATCAAGGCTCTTGGATCGAATGTTGATGACGTTTGTTTAGTCTTTTGGTGTATCAATACTTGTGTATCTCAATACCTCTGTGTATCACATGTGATGTGTCTCTTAATCCCCACACTAAGATCTGTCATTCTCAATATATCCATCAATGTTTTGCAGTTACAAAACTGCCACATTCAGCAGTTACACAAACTGCCACGTTCAACAGTTACACGTGGGGACACGTTCCATAACCGTTCAGTAGTTACACGTAAACTGCTTCAACAGTTACATAAACTGTTCAGCAGTTATAAAACTGTCAGCAGTTATCTAAACTGTTACAACCAGAGAATGACACACAGGGACGCGTCCGTTGGCACATGAGGACCCTTCATAAGGGACCCGTCCTCATCCAGACAGACAATGATCTGTACATTGGTGTATGCATTAGTTCATGTAACAACCATCTATCATGTGCGGCCACACATGATATATGATAAATACATCTAAAACACCAACATTCATCAAGGGTCGTAGCACTGTTGACAACATAGTTATTGCCTCTGAACTTACTCACTATATGCGATGTGACTGAAAAGTCTAGAAAGTGGAAACTTGATATGGCAAAAGCAAATAATATAGTAGAATGGAATTTTTTGAATATATGTGTTTGAAATTAGGTTTTGCTGATAGATGGGTGTTGAATGTTATGAAGTTTATTAAGAGTGTATCGGATTGATTTAACTTTAATGGTCGTTACACTTGCATTCTGAAACCTGAACGAAGGCTTAGGCAAGGGGATCCTATTGCTCCTTATCTGTTTCTAATGGTTATTGAGTGGCTATCGCAAGCAATTATTAAGTTACAGACATCTGGGCTTATTCAGGGGATTAGAATTTGTCGGGATGCTCCTACTGTTTCTCATTTACTCTTTTGTTGATACATGGTCCCCATGTTGAGTTTTGATGATACAACACATTACTTATATTTAAGTTGAGTGTGCAGAGGACATGGTCCTGACAGGCTGCATACGGGACATAAACCAGGACTACACTGAGATATGCACGGAATCATGATGCTGATAAAAGTGTGAGTAGATAAGTCAAAGAAACTGCTGGAGCAACTGCTGGACACCTGGAAGAATCACAATGCAAAGGAAGTTGCAGATTGTGATGTGTCAAATGGCGGGTTACACTAGGTGGTTACTCAAGTGGGTAAACCAAAGAATCTCCATTGCAATTGACACGGGTCTGGAGAATTGCTGAGAGAGAGCAAGCAGGCAAGCGTGCAAGGTTTTCTGATCATCGGAGAATTGATTTTCAGAACGAACGGAACGTACAGCAAGTGCGTGCAGGGCAGAGGAACTTGTCCTAAGAGTCACGATTGTGGGTTTTTAACCTTCAGGCTAAGGTGACTGTTTTTGATAGTCGGAGACATTATTGTATAGATATTGTAACGCTTGTACAGTCTATTGATTAATAAAAGTAATCATTAGAGACGAATTTCCGCTGTATTTACATTTCTGAGGAACAAGTACCTGCTAACTAAGTCTTAGTCCTTAACAAGTCTTAGACCTAGTCTTTACTGCTAACAAGCGATCCTATCAATTGGTATCAGAGCCGCTGGTTCTAGATCTTGTTGAGCATTGCAGGTATGTCAGGAGACTCGTTTGCTACTCCACCAAAGCTGAAGGTAGGAGAATATGCGTCATGGGCGATTCGGTTTGAGGAACATGTCCTCGCACTGGACGGAGAAGTTTGGCAAATAATTGAACAGGGTCGTCAAATCATCCAGGATGATACTGATCCAACAAAAGAGAAACCCAGGGCTTTCTACACCACTGCAGACTACAAGAAACTCCAAAAAAATGCGCAGGCTATGAAAGTTCTGCATTCTGCACTTGAACTTGGTGATCTGGACAAGGTCATGATGTACAAAGATCCTGCAGAGGTTTGGGACGCTCTAAAGAGGATTTATGAAGGTTCTGGTGATGTGAAGAAGAACAAGATCATTATCGCTCAGATGAAGTTCAATGCCCTTCGTCAAGGAAAGGATGAGTCGCTTCATGACTATCATTCTAAGTTCCAGGGAAGTTTGTCTACACTGTCCAGATTGGGAAAGGAATTTGAACAATGGGAAGTTACTCACCACTTTCTGCAAGGACTTAGTCCAGCATGGGATAACATATCAAGGACCCTGGCTGCTCTTCCTGATACTAAGAGGATTACTCTTGAGGAACTAGTCTCCAAGCTGGAAAGTAATATGCTTATTGAGAAATGTAAGCTTGAGGGACGTGAACCTCAGAAGAGTGGAAAGCAGATAGCACTGGCGGTGAAAAGGACAAAGACAAAGAGAAGTCTAAGACCTCGAATGGTAAGGGCAAAGGCAAAAGAAAAGAAAAGAAAAGGAAAAGGAATCCGATGAGAAATCCGATGATAAGTCAGACATGGCACTGCTATCCAAGGCATTGAAGATCGCAAGTAAGAAACTTGGTTCAAAGGACTCATCTTCCAAACGCACCGCCGGTAAGGATGATGAGTGTTTCTATTGCAAGAAGAAGGGACACTTTGCTAGAGATTGTAGAAAGAAAAAGAAGGATAAAGCTGACAAGGAAAAGTCAAATGATGACAAATCGGATGAGAAACAAAAAGACAAGAAAGCTATGATAGCAACTTGGGGTGATTTAGATGAGGACAGTGACCTTGATAGTCTGTTCGGGTCTAGGTCTTCCAGAAGGAATTACTGTTTAATGGCAAAGGAAGAATCATATACATCTGAGGTAGATTCGTCTTCTTCTGATTCATCTAAATATACATCACATTCTACTTTAATGTTTCTTATTAGAAGGCTTTGTGATAAGAATGATGAATTGTCTAATCTTGTTGATAAACAAGAAGTTGTCATTGAGAAGAAGTCTGCCAAGATAAGGCAACTTCAGAATGATCTCGTTCGAAAACGAGAAGCTGTTTTGCAGGTTCAAGAACCTATGGCTAGAAGGAACAGTTCCAGAGTTCAGAAACCTAAACCAGGACTAGGTTATGGTGAAGTGACTATTCTGAAGAGAGGTCCAAGTGCTGGTGAACCCAGGAGGACTCCACGGGTGAAGGTGGATCTTCATGACGAGGCAAGGATATATGGTAAAGGATATCATATTTGGGCAAAAAGTGCTCTAGGACAAAGACCAGCTGGGATCAACCTCAACAAACAGAAGGAAAAGGTTGCTGAGTTCAACAAAGTGGATTTCAGAAAGAGGAAAATCTGTTACCACTGTGGAAAGGAAGGTCATCTCTGGAAAAGTTGTCATGCCAGAAAATTTCCACAGGGGACATGTACCAGACAGAATCAGTCTGTCAAAACTGATGTTTTAAATTCTCCAAAGAACATTTCTAGTGTTAACTTTCGTGCTGACTTGAAACCCAAAAAGGCTAAGCTAATTTGGGTACGTAAGAACTAATCATTTCTGTGCAGGTAGAGAGAGGAACAGGTCCATGGTACGTAGACAGTGGATGCTCCAGCCACATGACTGGAAAGGTGGACTACTTCTCTTCTCTAAAACAACATTCCGGAGGTTCAATTACCTTTGGAAACAGAAGTAAAGGTGAAATTCTAGGCACAGGTATGGTTAAGTTAAATAAGAAAGTTAGTGTAGATAATGTTAGTTTGTTCCGGAACTTGAAGTTTGATTTACTTAGTGTTTATCAACTCTGTCACGATAGTAATAATAAAGTCGTTTTTACTTCTAATGAATGCTATGTGAAGTCTCTAAGAACAGGAAAGATTCTTCTCAAAGGCATCATGGAAAATGGAGTATATATGACTGATCCGGACTTTGACCCAGACGAGTATTTATGTCTGTCTTCAAAGGCAGATGATTCAGGTTTATGGCACAGGCGTCTAGGTCATGTGAATCTCAGGTTGATGAAAAAGCTTCAGAGGTTGGAATTGGTTCGTGGGTTACCAGAAGTGAGTCATGTACCTGATCAGGTTTGTGTTCCTTGTACTAGAGGCAAGCAGACCAGGACCTCATTTCAGCCTAAGAATGCAGTCAGTACCAGCAGTCCTTTGGAGTTAGTGCATATGGACTTGTGTGGACCTATGAGGACTCAGACCATTGGAGGTAACAAATATGTGTTCGTTTTGGTTAATGATTATTCGAGGTATACATGGACAATATTCATTTCTTCCAAGACTGAGGTATTTGATCAGTTTGAGGTTTGGGTCAAGGCTGTGGAAACAATGCTGGGTCAGAAACTTAAAAGTATCAGATCGGATCATGGTACTGAGTTTGACAATGCAGATTTCATCAGCTGGTGTGCCAGTCAGGGAGTTTATCATAACTTTTCAGCGCCAAGGACTCCACAGCAGAATGGGGTAGTGGAACGCAAGAACAGGACTGACGAGCACGTCGTTGAGTGCTGCAAATTTGTCCCGACTCTCCTTACTAGTATAGTATTGGCAAGCTGGGGTCGAATCCACAGGGAACGGTGGAAGTCTCTTTTCAACTACAAAACTAACGAATTGGGGTTGTGCGTGAGAACAATTAAAAGAAAGAAAAACTGTTGCGCAAGTACAACTGGCGCACACACAGACAGCAAGTATGATAGACGCAAATAAATATGCAAGAGATGAATCCGGTTCAGATTCTTCACTATGAACTCTATGTTTTATCCTCGGTCACTAAAGGCACATGATTTAATTGTCCACGTAGATTAAGGTCCTGTCACAGCTTAATAACCTACACACACATTCCGGTCAAGGTTTGTATGATATTATTACTCAATCTAGTCTAGTCAATAACGAATCCGGTCAAGGTAGTTACTGCCTATTCTAGTGTTACTCCTATCATTCACAGTCACGTACTTCTGATAGTTTAACTATAGATACTAGATTCTACAACTAAGTCTGCGGTGCAAGGCTTCGCTTAATTGTCTAACCTAATTATCATGCAATGGAGTGCGGAATAATAATACTAAACTTAATCATGCAAATTAAGAACAAGACCTCAAAAACATATTATTCATAGATCCAAATCCAAACCGAAATCAGTAAGTTAGCTAGACATACTGATCGAATACATCTCAAGAATAATTATAAGACAACTAAAATAACAAGACAAATCTGATTGCTGCGTCGTCAGGCTCGCGTGACAGTTGCGCGCACGTCTTCGCCGGAATTAAGCTCTGCGCCGTCAGCTCTCTCTTGTCTCCTGTGATTTCCATAAGCTTTGTATTTATAGTCCTTGCCTTCTAGGGTTTCCACGAATATTTAGGCAAGGATATCTGAGGAAATCATCTTATCTCTAAAAATCAGCTTAGGAAACCTTAAATCTCCAAAAACCGATTTTAGAAATATCTCGCGCGTGATGACGTCATCGTTCCGAATATCTCGCTCTGCTGACGTCACCGTTTTGCTGTCTTCTGCGCGACCTTCACTCGCGCGCCATGTTGCTCGCGCGCAGTGCCTCTTGTGTTGTCTTTGCCTTGTTATCTTTTTGCTCGAGATTCAGCCTTCTTGTTGCGTTTTTGTTCTAACTCTTCTTTAAGACCTGAAATACAAAACTACACCAAAAGCGTAATCTTATACCATAATATGTTAGAATAAAAGCAGTGTAAAGGACATAAAATAGCGTACAACTGCACTCTATCAAATCCCCCACACTTACTCTTGTTCGTCCCTGAACAAGTCGGCTTCCTTACCTCTTGTGTACTGCACGCGTGAATGTTGGACTTACTGCGCCACACATGCGCCACTCTCACAACCTGCGCAATTGTGACTCTACAACACTAAACTGATTAAGTAATTGATTCTAACCTTGTGTTACCTCTCTTGTGGAATGCAAATCAATTTGGATGATTGGGAGATAGTCCTGCTTAAGCACCGGTCACCGAATTCTTCTTGATTCGCGATTGCATGGTTATTCGTATCCGCTTTCTTTGGTACGTGATTGATCCGCGTCTTAGGGTTTTCTGAGCTCTACGTCTTTGACGCTTTACTGTTTGTTTCTCGGACATATTGATAACTCTGTTGCACAATTTCTTCTTTTCATTGTTTCGGCCTTGTAAGCTTTCACTTTGAATTGAATACTCTGCTTTCTGGTCCGGATCCTTATTTTTCCCTAGAACGGCTTCCAATCACGGCCTTCGGATAACAGCTATGGAACCACGCCCCGCTCTCGCTTCTGATAGTCGCGCGCAAGTCAGGTCACGCGTTTGCAACCGCGCGCCCCTTCCTGAGCAACTAACTTCCACGAAGACGGTCTGTTTTTCCGTCTCGTCACGCTGGTAGGGTTTCGCCTTCGGCATCTGCGTGACTGAGCTTGCTCTTTTCCTTTGACCGCGAAGTACCAACCTCCACGAATACTCATAACCATGCAACCGATCCTCAAGCTTCGTTCGATCGACTGCTTCTCTAGGACGTTTCTATCAACTCCACATCCCTCGTTATTCCACTCAAGAGATACACAAAATTCGAAAAAATTACCAAAAATCAGAATATGTCATATAAGCACAAATTACCTCAGGTGCGCGAGTACGCGCACAGGTTGCGCACGCCAATGCTTCTCGCGCGCAGATACCTCTTGAGATGTGTTCAACTATCGGTTTGGTTTGTTTTAAACTAAAACGAAAAATTTATCCTAAAAAAAACGAAAAAATTAATGAAAATTCCTACTCCTAAGATAAATATACTACTGCCCCCCCACACTTAAACAAAAACGTGTCCTCACGTTATGCATAAGTAAAAAAAGAAAGCAATAGCAATGCATGCATGTAATGCCACTATGTTTGCACCGAACACAATTCATAATATGGCCACCACCGAGTTATTGAAAACACCAATTATTTAAAACACCATTTAAAACATAAGGACAGTTAAAACAGGGTTTTAAAAAACAGTTAAAACAACCACCGAAATATTCATTACACCGATCAAATATTTAAAACGAAGTAGAAAATGACCGGGAGAGTTCTTCGATAGGGTCTTCATCCCGTAATGCATACTCTCCTGGGATCGGGTCTCCAGCGTGCCAGCCTCTAGGTGGCGTCAAGTCCAAGTTGGCACCCTGTGGTGCCACATACTCCATAACACGCTGAGCGTTGAACACCCAGCGCTGGTCAACTAATACTTGCGCGCCACTTCCTTGCGCGCTGGACTCTGCTTGCGCACGCTCTGATCGGCGTCTGCTCCTTCTGGGCGCCACTGTCTCTTGCGCCACAACCTCTGGCGCAGCTCTGACGTTCTCAAGTCCGCGCCTGTAGCTCCAATACGCGGTTCCATCGCGGATCTTGATACCCTTGTAGAGACGCATCTTCTGGCGCGTCAGAAACTCAGCCCGTACGATGGTGTGCTCCTCCAGCCATGGTTCCATATGCAGCGCACGTAGAAAGTGCGTGATCAGTCCTCCGCACAGCAGCGGGCCCTTCATGCTCACCGCTTCCCATAGCTGGTGAGCAGGCGCGTGTAGCGCACCTTCTTTCCATAGTATAGGCCCTTCAAGATGGCCATGTCCAGTAGTCCGGGCCGCTGAGATCCATTGTAGCGGCCGATGATGGAGTGGGAAATGAGCCTCTGGAGATAAAACATCTTTGGGTCCAATAGCTCCGTCCCCAAACTCCTTCCACCCGCATACGGCTTGCTGCCGTCGTCCAATCCTCCCAGGCCTCTTGATCTCAGTGTGCTCATCCACCTCAGCCCCGGGCATTCTGTCGAATCCCATAACTGCGCCGAACTGTGATGGCGCGGCCTCATAGTACACGCCCCTGTGGCGGTACCTGATCCGGTCTGCTAAACCCTCGTACGACGCGAGGAACTCCAGCGTATCCTCCACGTCTGTGTCCGAGCTGAGTTCCATGAACGAAGCCCATCCGGTTGCGGCAAAAGCCGCATGCACTTCTTCATAGAGCCCCATCTCGCGAGGAACTCTCATCCACAAACACAGTCGGCAAAAATTCACATTTACTGTATAACTTGTGCCTAATCTCAAAATCCAACTTCTCCGATTGATCCACACAGATAGACATTATAACGAGCAAAATCAAGCACGGAACGACTAAAACTGGCGCGCGTGTCCTGTCACGCGCGAGCACGGGCAGATCTAGATCTAAACTACCACTGAACAATTGGCACACCAAACTGATCCAAATCGAATGAAATTTTGACAGTAGAATACCTGCACTGAGATCTACGTTCTGGCCAAAAATTTCGAAATTCTGGGTTGTGTGCGGCGGTGACGCGGCGGCTGTGGCGGCGGTCGGCGGTGGTGGCTTGTGGCTTTGGGTTTTTGTGTATAGAGAGATAAGTTGAAAATGAAAAGTGACATGAAATTTACCCCTCATCACATATTTATAGTGCAAAAAGCCCACATGCATGCATGGCCCAAAACTACATGGGCCCAAGACTAACACTAAACCTAAAATTAAAACTAAAACAAAAACCGAAACTATACTAAACACACACGAAACAAATGAAAATAAACTAGTTAAGTTTGTCGGAGTACCTTCCGACGAGTGCTTTGTTTAACGTCGTTAGCTCGACGCAAATGCACTCATAGCGCACGATTTACCTCCCCCACACTTGAATATTTGCCTCCTTCCGTATCGTCATCTTTTCTGCATGGCAAAAATTCAAGTGAGTCAGTGTAAGATAAATAAGAATAATCAATATGATCAGAAGGTAAGGAGATAGAAAACGCGAAGTTCCGCGTGTTGGGTCTTTCGGATGCGCCAGTGTGTGTGCGTGTAAGCTCTCGTGTATCCCTGAGTCGCGCAGCCCTATTCTGCATGATCATTCTGCGCACCATATCCGCGTTCCGATGTTGTTCCCAAGTGTTAGGTGCTCTCGGCTTTGCTCTCTGCGCCTCTTATCTGGTGGCTTACTCTTTATACTGTTCTGGCGCGCCAAAGGCGTGTTCCTCTGACTGGTGCGCATCATCCCAGAGTACCTTGGTATTGGTGCCTCGTTGATCCAATCATTCACCAATGGTTCCTCCGATAATTTGATTCTATTGATGACATCTAATCTGAGTATGTGCTTCTTGTCTTGTAATGTCACCATACCTTTCCCGACATCAATGCACACTTGCGCAGTTCTCATAAATGGTCGGCCTAGCAACACTGATTCCCTAGCTTCCGTATTCGGCTTGTTCATGTCAACTACGTAGAAATCTGCTAGGAACTTGAGTTTACCGACATGGATCAAGACATCTACTATTTTCCCCTTTGCTTCGGTCCGTGAGTTGTCCGCAAGTAACAATGCCATGTCCGTTGGCTCAACGGTCCCATAGACGATGCGAATATAGTGAATAAGGCAGTAAATTAACTGATGCTCCTAAGTCTAACATGCACTCGCTAACCATGGTTTCTCCGATAAAGCACGGAATAGTAAAGGTTCCCGGATCAGCAAGCTTTTCCGGTAAATCTGGAGCTAAGCATATCTTCAAGCTTGCTTGGAAATCATTAAGCATAGTGCTTTCCTTCTGCTCTAGTGGGTCAGGGTTGGTGCGTGAAAAGACCGGTGCAACAACTATATCTGCGTTCCGTTCCTCTGCTGCGCTGTCAGCGCTGCGCGTATCTACTGGCGCGCTGATGTGTTCTGGTGGTGGCGCGTCCATCTGAACCATGTTGACACTCCCCTTTGGATTCTGTATTACCTGGGATGGCAGATTTCCATCACTAGCCTTCAGTTCATTAACAGTGGTGGCAATCTGGGTGAGCTGATTCTCTATCAGTTTAAACCTTTTGTCATTCTGCTCTTCGTTTCTTCGGACTGTCTCAGCCAACTGACCCACTATTTCTTCCAATGATTTCTTTGGTGGTTGAGCATTCTGCGTTTGTCCTTCAGTGCGTCGATGTGGTGGGTTATAGGAAGGCACTGGCGCGTAAGGTCGTGCGCCAGCTGGTGCATTAGGTTGCGCGCGCCAGTCGGCGCGCGGCCTCTGAAAATTCTGATCGTTCTTCCAACTAAACCCATTCTCTGCCAATCCGAATCTAGGCTGTCCTTGCCTAGCTTGTCCGTTGTTCCATCCTCCTACTGCATTAACATCTGCGTGTTCTTCGAATAGGGAGGGGCATGCGTCAGTAAGATGGTCTGTGGCGTGACAGAATTCACACGCTCTTGTCTCGATGCTTTGTTTCGTCATTAGCTTCTGCATCATATCCTTCAATTCCTTGATCTCTCCGGTCACGTCTACTTGATGCAGTGCTCTGGCGCGGTTATTCTCTAGTGACACTTGATATCTAACTTGGTCAGCCGTGTCCTCTATTAATTTCCATACATCCTCCGGATACATGTTCCTCACGTTGCCTCCTGCGCAAGCATTCAACAACCTGAGCTCCATCTCAGTAAGTCCGTTGAGGAAGTTCTCTATCAACACATGTTGCGGGAGTCCATGATTGTAGCAGTTCGCTTCAAGTTCCCTGAACCGCTCGTAATACTCTGATAATGATTCCCCATGCAACTGTTTCGGCGCAGCTAACTCTCGACGCAGCAGTGACACTTTGGCCGCGGGATAAAACTTGTCTAGAAATCGTTCTTGTAATTCGGGCCATGTCCTTATTGAACCCGGCGCTAGTCCCATCAACCATTGTCGAGCTGAATCACATAGTGAAAACGGGAAGGCTCTAAGCTTCAACAATTCTGGGTCCTCATTCCCATTCCTCATATTCTCACAAATGGCTGCGAATTCTCGTACATGTTTTACTGGATTCTCACTAGCCATACCATGGAATTTTGGTATGTAGTGAACAAGCTGAGTCCGCAGTTCGAAGTGTCCATCTGGAGGCAGTACTATGCACCATGGTTGATTCACAGCTTGAGGAGCAGACATCTCCTTGATGGTGCGTCGCGCCACTGGTTGAGCAGGCACGCGCGCCAGGAGGTGGCGCGCGTCTATCCATGTTATTTCAACTGATTATCATTTCTGGGTAGTTCAACGTCCATTCTGAACTCTAAGTCTCTGCGTACTTCTCTTCTGATTTCGAGTTCAGCTGGGTTTAGGCGAGCAAAAATGTTTCGCGTTGCGCGCTGGCGCGTCTGGAGTTTCTCTCTTCTGCCTATACACTGTTTTCTCACCAAAATCTTCCATGCAACAAAAAACAACAGCTAAATTAAACGTAACTAATTTTTTTGGATTTTTTATAAGAAACAAAAAGTAAATAACAAAAGAAAAAGAAAAGAAAACTTCTCTAGCCGTCCCCGGCAACGGCGCCAAAATTTGACGAGCACGTCGTTGAGTGCTGCAAATTTGTCCCGACTCTCCTTACTAGTATAGTATTGGCAAGCTGGGGTCGAATCCACAGGGAACGGTGGAAGTCTCTTTTCAACTACAAACTAAGATTGGGTTGTGCGTGAGAAAATTAAAAGAAAGAAAAACTGTGCGCAAGTACAACTGGCGCACACACAGACAGCACAGCAAGTATGAAGACGCAAATAAATATGCAAGAGATGAATCCGGTTCAGATTCTTCACTATGAACTCTATGTTTTATCCTTGGTCACTAAAGGCACATGATATAATTGTCCACGTAGATTAAGGTCCTGTCACAGCTTAATAACCTACACATACATTCCGGTCAAGGTTTGTATGATATTATTACTCAATCTAGTCTAGTCAATAACGAATCCGGTCAAGGTAGTTACTGCCTATTCTAGTGTTACTCCTATCATTCACAGTCACGTACTTCTGATAGTTTAACTATAGATACTAGATTCTACAACTAAGTCTGCGGTGCAAGGCTTCGCTTAATTGTCTAACCTAATTATCATGCAATGGAGTGCGGAATAATAATACTAAACTTATCATGCAAATTAAGAACAAGACCTCAAAAACATATTATTCATAGATCAAATCCAAACCGAAATCAGTAAGTTAGCTAGACATACTGATCGAATACATCTCAAGAATAATTATAAGACAACTAAAATAACAAGACAAATCTGATGCTGCGTCGTCAGGCTCGCGTGACAGGTTGCGCGCACTCTTCGCCGGAATTAAGCTCTGCGCCGTCAGCTTCTCTCTAAGTGTGCTCCTGAGATTTCCATAAGCTTTGTATTTATAGTCCTTGCCTTCTAGGGTTTCCACGAATATTTAGGCAAGGATATCTGTAGGAAATCATCTTATCTCTAAAAATCAGCTTAGGAAACCTTAAATCTCCAAAAACCGAACTTAGAAATATTCTCGCGCGTGATGACGTCATCGTTCCGAATATCTCGCTATCTGCTGACGTCACCGTTTTGCTGTCTTCTGCGCGACCTTCACTCGCGCGCCATGTTGCTCGCGCGCAGTGGCCTCTTGTCTGTTGTCGTTGCCTTGTTATCTTTTTGCTCGAGATTCAGCCTCCTTGTTGCGTTTTTGTTCTAACTCTTCTTTAAGACCTGAAATACAAAACTACACCAAAAGCGTAATCTTATACCATAATATGTTAGAATAAAAGCAGTGTAAAGGACATAAAATAGCATACAACTGCACTCTATCAAATCCCCCACACTTACTCTTGTTCGTCCCTGAACAAGTCGGCTTCCTTACCTCTTGTGTACTGCACGCGTGAATGTTGGACTTACTGCGCCACACATGTGCGCCACTCTCACAACCTGCGCAATTGTGACTCTACAACACTAAACTGATTAAAGTAACTGATTCTAACCTTGTGTTACCTCTCTTGTGGAATGCAAATCAATTTGGATGATTGGGAGATAGTCCTGCTTAAGCACCGGTCACCGAATTCTTCTTGATTCGCGATTGCATGGT
This sequence comes from Sedum album, assembly GCA_006409495.1. Lineage (NCBI taxonomy): Eukaryota > Viridiplantae > Streptophyta > Magnoliopsida > Saxifragales > Crassulaceae > Sedum > Sedum album. The sequence continues at coordinate 27,403 of QZGG01002668.1, forward strand.
TATTCGTATCCGCTTTCTTTGGTACGTGATTGATCCGCGTCTTAGGGTTTTCTGAGCTCTACGTCTTTGACGCTTTACTGTTTGTTTCTCGGACATATTGATAAACTCTGTTGCACAATTTCTTCTTTTCATTGTTTCGGCCTTGTAAGCTTTCACTTTGAATTGAATACTCTGCTTTCTGGTCCGGATCCTTATTTTTCCCTAGAACGGCTTCCAATCACGGCCTTCGGATAACAGCTATGGAACCACGCCCCGCTCTCGCTTCTGATAGTCGCGCGCAAGTCAGGTCACGCGTTTGCAACCGCGCGCCCCTTCCTGAGCAACTACTTCCACGAAGACGGTCTGTTTTTCCGTCTCGTCACGCTGGTAGGGTTTCGCCTTCGGCATCTGCGTGACTGAGCTTGCTCTTATTCCTTTGACCGCGAAGTACCAACCTCCACGAATACTCATAACCATGCAACCGATCCTCAAGCTTCGTTCGATCGACTGCTTCTCTAGGACGTTTCTATCAACTCCACATCCCTCGTTATTCCACTCAAGAGATACACAAAATTCGAAAAAATTACCAAAAATCAGAATATGTCATATAAGCACAAATTACCTCAGGTGCGCGAGTACGCACACAGGTTGCGCACGCCAATGTTTCTCGCGCGCAGATACCTCTTGAGATGTGTTCAACTATCGGTTTGGTTTGTTTTAAACTAAAACGAAAAATTTATCCTAAAAAAAACGAAAAATTAATGAAAATTCCTACTCCTAAGATAAATATACTACTGCCCCCCCACACTTAAACAAAAACGTGTCCTCACGTTATGCATAAGTAAAAAGAAGGCAATAGCAATGCATGCATGTAATGCACTATTTTGCACCGAACACAATTCATAATATGGCCACCCCCGAGTTATTGAAAACACCGATTACTTAAAACACCATTTAAACATAAGGACAGTTAAAACAGTGTTTTAAAACAACAGTTAAAACAACCACCGAAATATTCATTACACCGATCAAATATTTAAAACGAAGTAGAAAATGACCGGGAGAGTTCTTCGATAGGGTCTTCATCCCGTAATGCATACTCTCCTGGGATCGGGTCCCAGCGTGCCAGCCTCTAGGTGGCGTCAAGTCCAAGTTGGCACCCTGTGGTGCCACATACTCCATAACACGCTGAGCGTTGAACACCCAGCGCTGGTCAACTAATACTTGCGCGCCACTTCCTTGCGCGCTGGACTCTGCTTGCGCATGCTCTGATCGGCGCCTGCTCCTTCTGGGCGCCACTGTCTCTTGCGCCACAACCTCTGGCGCAGCTCTGACGTCTCAAGTCCGCGCCTGTAGCTCCAATACGCGGTTCCATCCGCGCGATCTTGATACCCTTGTAGAGACGCATCTTCTGGCGCGTCAGAAACTCAGCCCGTACGATGTGTGCTCCTCCAGCCATGGTTCCATATGCAGCGCACGCAGAAGTGCGTGATCAGTCCTCCGCACAGCAGCGGGCCCTTCATGCTCACCGCTTCCCAGTAGCTGGTGAGCAGGCGCGTGTAGCGCACCTTCTTTCCATAGTATAGGCCCTTCAAGATGGCCATGTCCAGTAGTCCGGGCCGCTGAGATCCATTGTAGCGGCCGATGATGGAGTGGGAAATGAGCCTCTGGAGATAAAACATCTTTGGGTCCAATAGCTCCGTCCCCAAACTCCTTCCACCCGCATACGGCTTGCTGCCGTCAGTCCAATCCTCCAGGCCTCTTGATCAGTGTGCTCATCCACCTCAGCCCCGGGCATTCTGTCGAATCCCATAACTGCGCCGAACTGTGATGGCGCGGCCTCATAGTACACGCCCCTGTGGCGGTACCTGATCCGGTCTGCTAAACCTCGTACGACGCGAGGAACTCCAGCGTATCCTCCACGTCTGTGTCCGAGCTGAGTTCCATGAACGAAGCCCATCCGGTTGCGGCAAAGCCGCATGTACTTCTTCATAGAGCCCCATCTCGCAGAACTCTCATCCACAAACACAGTCGGCAAAAATTCACATACTGTATAACTTGTGCCTAATCTCAAAATCCAACTTCTCCGATTGATCCACACAGATAGACATTATAACGAGCAAAATCAAGCACCGACTAAAACTGGCGCGCGTGTCCTGTCACGCGCGAGCACGCAGATCTAGATCTAAACTACCACTGAAAATTGGCACACCAAAACTGATCCAAATCGAATGAAATTTTGACAGTAGAATACCTGCACTGAGATCTACGTTCTGGCCAAAATTTCGAAATTCTGGGTTGTGTGCGGCGGTGACGCGGCGGCTGTGGCGGCGGTCGGCGGTGGTGGCTTGTGGCTTTGGGTTTTTGTGTATAGAGAGATAAGTTGAAAATGAAAAGTGACATGAAATTTACCCCTCATCACATATTTATAGTGCAAAAAGCCCACATGCATGCATGGCCCAAAACTACATGGGCCCAAGACTAAAACTAAACCTAAAATTAAAACTAAAACAAAAACCAAACTATACTAAACACACACGAAACAAATGAAAATAAACTAAGTTAAGTTTGTCGGAGTACCTTCCGACGAGTGCTTTGTTTAACGTCGTTAGCTCGACGCAAATGTGCACTCATAGCGCACGATTTACCTCCCCCACACTTGAATATTTGCCTCCTTCCGTATCGTCATCTTTTCTGCATGGCAAAAATTCAAGTGAGTCAGTGTAAGATAAATAAGAATAATCAATATGATCAGAAGGTAAGGAGATAGAAAACGCGAAGTTCCGCGTGTTGGGTCTTTCGATGCGCCAGTGTGTGTGCGTGTAAGCTCTCGTGTATCCCTGAGTCGCGCAGCCCTATTCTGCATGATCATTCTGCGCACCATATCTGCGTTCCGATGTTGTTCCCAAGTGTTTGTCTGCTCTCGGCTTTGCTCTCTGCGCCTCTTATCTGGTGGCTTACTCTTTATACTGTTCTGGCGCGCCAAAGGCATATTCCTTCTGACTGGTGCGCATCATCCCAGAATACCTTGGTATTGGTGCTCGTTGATCCAATCATTCACCAATGGTTCCTCCGATAATTGATTCTATTGATGACATCTAATCTGAGTATGTGCTTCTTGTCTTGTAATGTCACCATACCTTTCCCGACATCAATGCACACTTGCGCGGTTCTCATAAATGGTCGGCCCAGCAACACTGATTCCCTTGCTTCCGTATTCGGCTTGTTCATGTCAACTACGTAGAAATCTGCTAGGAAACTTGAGTTTGCCGACATGGATCAAGACATCTACTATTTTCCCCTTTGCTTCGGTCCGTGAGTTGTCCGCAAGTAACAATGCATGTCCGTTGGCTCGAAGGTCCCATTGACGATGCTGAATATAGTGAATATGGCAGCAAATTAACCGATGCTCCTAAGTCTAACATGCACTCGCTAACCAGGTTTCTCCAATAAAGCACGGAATAGTAAAGGTTCCCGGATCAGCAAGTTTTCCGGTAAATCTGGAGCTAAGCATATCTTCAAGCTTGCTTGGAAATCATTCAGCATAGTGCTTCCTTCTGCTCTGGTGGGTCAGGGTTGGTGCGTGAAAAGACCGGTGCAACAACTATATTCTGCGTTCCGTTCCTCTGCTGCGCTGTCAGCGCTGCGCGTATCAACTGGCGCGCTGATGTGTTCTGGTGGTGGCGCGTCCATCTGAACCATGTTGATACTTCCCTTTGGATTCTGTATTACCTGGAGGCAGATTTCCATCACTAGCCTTCAGTTCATTAACAGTGGTGGCAATCTGGGTGAGCTGATTCTCTATCAGTTTAAACCTTTTGTCATTCTGCTCTTCCGTTCTCGTCTCTGTGACTGCTCAAGCTGACCCACTATTTCTTCCAATGATTTCTTGGTGGTTGAGCATTCTGCGTTTGTCCTTCAGTGCGTCGATGTGGTGGGTTATAGGAAGGCACTGGCGCGTAAGGTCGTGCGCCAGTGGTGCATTAGGTTGCGCGCGCCAGTCAGCGCGCGGCCTCTGAAAATTCTGGTCGTTCTTCCAACTAAACCCATTCTCTGCCAATCCAATCTAGGCTGTCCTTGCCTAGCTTGTCCGTTGTTCCATCCTCCTACTGCATTAACATCTGCGTGTTCTTCGAATAGGGAGGGGCATGCGTCAGTAAGATGGTCTGTGGCGTGACAGAATTCACACGCTCTTGTCTCGATGCTTTGTTTGTCATTAGCTTCTGCATCATATCCTTCAATTCCTTGATCTCTCCGGTCACGTCTACTTGATGCAGTGCTCTGGCGCGTTATTCTCTAGTGACACTTGATATCTAACTTGGTCAGCCGTGTCCTCTATTAATTTCCATACATCCTCCGGATACATATTCCTCACGTTGCCTCCTGCGCAAGCATTCAACAACCTGAGCTCCATCTCAGTAAGTCCGTTGAGGAAGTTCTCTATCAACACATGTTGCGGGAGTCCATGATTGTAGCAGTTCGCTTCAAGTTCCCTGAACCGCTCGTAATACTCTGATAATGATTCCCCATGCAACTGTTTCGGCGCAGCTAACTCCCGACGCAGCAGTGACACTTTGGCCGCGGGATAAAACTTGTCTAGAAATCGTTCTTGTAATTCGGGCCATGTCCTTATTGAACCCGGCGCTAGTCCCATCAACCATTGTCGAGCTGAATCACATAGTGAAAACGGGAAGGCTCTAAGCTTCAACAATTCTGGGTCCTCATTCCCATTCCTCATATTCTCACAAATGGCTGCGAATTCTCGTACATGTTTTACTGGATTCTCACTAGCCATACCATGGAATTTTGGTATGTAGTGAACAAGCTGAGTCCGCAGTTCGAAGTGTCCATCTGGAGGCAGTACTATGCACCATGGTTGATTCACAGCTTGAGGAGCAGACATCTCCTTGATGGTGCGTCGCGCCACTGGTTGAGCAGGTCGCGCGCGCGCAGGAGGTGGCGCGCGTCTATCCATGTTTCATTCAACTGATTATCATTTCTGGGTAGTTCAACGTCCATTCTGAACTCTAAGTCTCTGCGTACTTCTCTTCTGATTAATCGAGTTCAGCTGGGTTTAGGCGAGCAAAAATGTTCTCGGCGTTGCGCGCTGGCGCGTCTGGAGTTTCTCTCTCTGCCTACACTGTTTTCACCAAAATCTTCCATGCAAAAAAAAAACAACAGCTAAATTAAACGTAACTAATTTTTTTGGATTTTTTATAAGAAACAAAAAGTAATAACAAAAGAAAAGAAAAAGAAAACTTCTCTAGCCGTCCCCGGCAACGGCGCCAAAATTTGACGAGCACGTCGTTGAGTGCTGCAAATTTGTCCCGACTCTCCTTACTAGTATAGTATTGGCAAGCTGGGGTCGAATCCACAGGGAACGGTGGAAGTCTCTTTTCAACTACAAACTAAGAATTGGGTTGTGCGTGAGAAAAAAAAGAAAGAAAAACTGTGCGCAAGTACAACTGGCGCACACACAGACAGCAAGTATGAAAGACGCAAATAAATATGCAAGAGATGAATCCGGTTCAGATTCTTCACTATGAACTCTATGTTTTATCCTTGGTCACTAAAGGCACATGATTAATTGTCCACGTAGATTAAGGTCCTGTCACAGCTTAATAACCTACACATACATTCCGGTCAAGGTTTGTATGATATTATTACTCAATCTAGTCTAGTCAATAACGAATCCGGTCAAGGTAGTTACTGCCTATTCTAGTGTTACTCCTATCATTCACAGTCACGTACTTCTGATAGTTTAACTATAGATACTAGATTCTACAACTAAGTCTGCGGTGCAAGGCTTCGCTTAATTGTCTAACCTAATTATCATGCAATGGAGTGCGGAATAATAATACTAAACTTATCATGCAAATTAAGAACAAGACCTCAAAAACATATTATTCATAGATTCAAATCCAAACCGAAATCAGTAAGTTAGCTAGACATACTGATCGAATACATCTCAAGAATAATTATAAGACAACTAAAATAACAAGACAAATCTGGAATGCTGCGTCGTCAGGCTCGCGTGACAGGTTGCGCGCACGTCTTCGCCGGAATTAAGCTCTGCGCCGTCAGCTCTCTCTCTAAGTGTGCATGCCTGAGATTCCATAAGGCTTTGTATTTATAGTCCTTGCCTTCTAGGGTTTCCACGAATATTTAGGCAAGGATATCTGTAGGAAATCATCTCTATCTCTAAAAATCAGCTTAGGAAACCTTAAATCTCCAAAAACCGAACTTAGAAATATTCTCGCGCGCGTGATGACGTCATCGTTCCGAATATCTCGCTATCTGCTGACGTCACCGTTTTGCTGTCTTCTGCGCGACCTTCACTCGCGCGCCCATGTTGCTCGCGCGCGCAAGTTGCCTCTTGTCTGTTGTCGTTGCCTTGTTATCTTTTTGCTCGAGATTCAGCCTCCTTGTTGCGTTTTTGTTCTAACTCTTCTTTAAGACCTGAAATACAAAATACACCAAAAGCGTAATCTTATACCATAATATGTTAGAATAAAGCAGTGTAAAGGACATAAAATAGCGTACAA
>QZGG01002669.1:0-33923 GCA_006409495.1 Sedum album
GTCTCAAGCAAGTGGGTATTCACTATCAAGTATAGAAGTGATGGGCAAATTGAGAATACAAGGCAAGGTTGGTTGCAAGAGGCTTCACTCAAACCTATGGAGAAGACTACTTGGACACCTTTGCTCCGGTTGCTAAGCTTCATACAGTAAGGATCATCCTTTCCTTAGCCACCAACCTCAAGTGGGAGCTTTGGCAGATGGATGTCAAGAATGCTTTTCTACAAGGAGAGTTGGAAGAAGAAGTCTATATGCATCCTCCACCAGGGCTAAAAGAATCCGTACAACCAGGGAAAGTTCTAAGGTTGAAGAAGGCCATCTATGGGCTGAAGCAATCTCCTAGAGCTTGGTACTACAAGCTGAGCTCAACCTTATTGGAAAATGGGTTCCACAAGTCAGAAGCTGATCACACTCTCTTCAGCCTTGAAGGACCTTCAGGTAGAGTTGTCATCCTTGTGTATGTTGATGATATCATCATCACAGGAAATGACAAGGCAGGTATTCTTGCTACCAAAGCTTTTCTTAAAAATGTCTTTGATATAAAAGATTTGGGTGAACTAAAGTACTTCCTAGGAATTGAAGTATGCAACTCTAAAGAGGGGCTCTTCATATCCCAAAGGAAGTACACACTTGATCTCTTATGTGAGGCAGGAAAACTTGGAGCAAAATCTGCCAAAACTCCATTGGAGGAAGGCTACAAAATCCCAAGAGAGGGGGAGGGTGATGTGAAAGCTTATGAGAACCCAAAGCAATATAGAAGAATGGTTGGTAAGCTAATTTACTTGACCATTACTAGACCTGACATTTGCTATGCAGTGAATCAAGTGAGCCAACATATGCAAAGTCCAAAAATGCATCATTGGCAAATGGTGGAAAGGATCCTAAGATATCTCAAAGGATCTCCGGGCCAAGGCATTTGGATGAGGAACAATGGAAGTACTGAAGTTGAAGGATTTTGTGATGCTGATTGGGCAGGAGATAGGGAGGATAGGAAGTCCACAACAGGGTATTGCACCTTTGTGGGAGGAAACCTAGTCACTTGGAAGAGCAAGAAGCAGAATGTGGTGTCATGCTCTAGTGCTGAAGCTGAGTATAGAGCTATGAGGAAGCTCACCACTGAACTGATGTGGATCAAAGCTCTCCTCAAAGACTTGGGCATTGAAGTTCAAGAACCTATCCTTATGCACTGTGATAATCAAGCAGCAATTCACATATCCTCCAACTCGGTTTTCCATGAAAGAACAAGCATATTGAGGTGGATTGTCACAAGGTCCGAGAAATGGTGGTAAAAGGAATGATCCTTCCTAAATACACTCGAAGTGAAGATCAGTTGGCTGACATCTTCACCAAAGGAGCAAGTCTCAAAGTATGTGAGTCCATCTACCCAAGATTAGGACTCACCAGCAGCCCATCCACATGATCCCCTAATCATGAGGGCTTGTACTCTTTTTCCTAGGCAAGGTTTTGTCCCATGAGGTTTTCCTTGTCTAGGTTTTAACGAGGCAAGTCTTCATGATTCCAAGCATGACCTTTATCATCCAAGGTCAAGCTTGAGGGGGAGTGTTGGAGTGAAGACAAATAACAACTCTCCACTAGAAGACAAACAACAAGTGACATCCAAAAGAGGAAAGAGCTGTTGGGAGTTTGAAACAAATGAGGAAAGAGCTGTTGGGAGTTTTTGTATAAGTAGTCACCTTTGTAACACAATTGAAATTAAGTGAATGAAATCTGATTTCTATCACTACTCTCTCTAAACTCTAATACTCTCATTCTACATATTCTAACACTAATCACTTCATTATCACTTCTAATAGTGTAATATAGCCTAAGTCAACGATTAAACATTCACTTGAAAGTTGGAATCAAGTTTGCTTCACTTTGAAGCAAAGTGTTTGCGTACTCTAAAGTTTGCGTTTAGAGCCTTGACGAACCTGATAAATGAGTCGACTGTTGGAGTGAAGACAAATAACAACTCTCCACTAGAAGACAAACAACAAGTGACATCCAAAAGAGGAAAGAGCTGTTGGGAGTTTGAAACAAATGAGGAAAGAGCTGTTGGGAGTTTTTGTATAAGTAGTCACCTTTGTAACACAATTGAAATTAAGTGAATGAAATCTGATTTCTATCACTACTCTCTCTAAACTCTAATACTCTCATTCTACATATTCTAAGGATGGGGAAAGAAGTGGCTGTGGCTGGAGCAGCTAGGAACATTGAGGATGGGATGATCAAAGTTGCAGACTTAAAGACCCTCCTTGATGCTCTTAAGGACTCCGGTAACTCTAAACTTAACACTCTTGGTACTTCTCATAATGCAATTAGTACACATAGGCCTTTGATTATTGATTCTGGTGCATCTGATCACATGATTAGAAATGCTAGTTTGCTAAGTAATGTAAGGCCTTTAAAGGGTGTGTTGAGATTGCTAATGGTGATAAGGTACCCATTAAGGGTGTAGGAGATTTAGAGTTATTCAGTAAGAAGTCTAGTGCTCTTTTCATGCCTAGTTTTGCATCAAACTTGCTATCTGTTAAGAAGATTGTAAAAGACCTAAACTGCTATGTTAGGTTTGGTCCTGATGATGTTATATTACAGGATATAAAGAGTAACAAAACCCTTGGTAGAGGAGTGCCAAAGGGGAATCTATATGTACTTGAAGAGACTAGGAACTGTGATCAAGCACTTAGTACAACAACCGAGCCAAATGATGTTATATGGCATGCTAGATTAGGACATCCTCACATTAGAGCTTTAAACATTTTGTTACCTGATGTACAATCTATGAATGATGCTTGTGAGGCTTGTATTTTGGGTAAACATTGTAAGACAGTCTTTCAAAATTCAGAAACAAAGTATGAGAACTGTTTTGATCTTGTGCATTCTGATGTATGGACTGCTCCTTGTGCATCTAGAGATAACCATAAATACTTTGTCACATTCATAGATGAAAAATCTAAGTACACATGGATAACATTGCTGCCATCTAAGGATAGGGTGTTAGATGCATTCATAAACTTTCAGAACCATGCTACTAACATCTTCAATGCCAAGATAAAAATTCTTAGATCCGATAATGGAGGAGAGTACACTAGCAATGCCTTCAAAGCTCACCTAGCAAAGCATGGGATAGTGCATCAAACAAGCTGCCCTTACACTCCTCAACAAAATGGAGTGGCTGAAAGGAAGAATAGACACTTAATGGAGGTGGCTAGAACAATGATGTTCTACACCAATGTCCCTAAGAGATTTTGGGGGGATGCAGTCATGACGGCATGCTATTTGATCAATAGAATTCCCACAAAAGGTCTTAGAGATATCTCTCCATATGAGGTACTCAATAACACTAGACCTTTCATTAATCATCTACGGGTATTTGGTTGCTTGTGTTATGTACTAATCCCAGGTGAGCTGAGAAACAAGCTTGAGCCTAAAAGTACTAAGGCTATGTTCATTGGATACTCAACCACTCAGAAAGGGTACAAGTGCTATGATCCAGTGGCAAGGAAAGTCCTAGTCTCACGGGATGTCAAGTTCATTGAGTCTCAAGGACACTATGAGAAAGGCAATTGGGAAGAACTCAAGAACTTGTCTCAATCAGCTTCAGAAAGGGCTGCAAACCTAAGAACCTTATTGGAGAGCTTCGGTCTTAACCCATCTAGACATCAGGAGGGCTGCAACCGGCAACAATCCTGCTGAACCTCATCCTGATCATGAGGGGGAGAACAAGCTACTCATCAGACTCAGGGGGAGTCTCAAACTCAAAGGGATGAGTCATTGGCTCATGATCAGGAGGAGATTCATGAAGAGGGGGAGTATCAAACTCAAAGGGATGAGTCATTGGCTCATGATCAGGAGGATATTCATGAAGAACAAACTCCTGAGATAGTAGATGAGGCACCACAAGTGGTGGGAAACACTGATGACCAACCTATCCTTAGAAGGAGTACAAGAATCAAATATCCTCCTGAGCATTGGAAAGAAACAAGAGTGTACTACAATAGGATGGCTGCTGAATGCACATCAAGCCTTCCTAGTGCACATCAAGCCTTTATAAGCAAGCTTGATAACGACCAAGTACCCAAGACTTATGAGGAGGCCATCAAACAGAAGGAATGGAGGGATGCTATAGAAGAAGAAACTAGAGCTATGGAAAGGAATGGCACTTGGTATGAGTCAGATTTGCCTTATAAAAAGAAGGCAGTCTCAAGCAAGTGGGTATTCACTATCAAGTATAGAAGTGATGGGCAAATTGAGAGGTACAAGGCAAGGTTGGTTGCAAGAGGCTTCACTCAAACCTATGGAGAAGACTACTTGGACACCTTTGCTCCGGTTGCTAAGCTTCATACAGTAAGGATCATCCTTTCCTTAGCCACCAACCTCAAGTGGGAGCTTTGGCAGATGGATGTCAAGAATGCTTTTCTACAAGGAGAGTTGGAAGAAGAAGTCTATATGCATCCTCCACCAGGGCTAAAAGAATCCGTACAACCAGGGAAAGTTCTAAGGTTGAAGAAGGCCATCTATGGGCTGAAGCAATCTCCTAGAGCTTGGTACTACAAGCTTAGCTCAACCTTATTGGAAAATGGGTTCCACAAGTCAGAAGCTGATCACACTCTCTTCAGCCTTGAAGGACCTTCAGGTAGAGTTGTCATCCTTGTGTATGTTGATATCATCATCACAGGAAATGACAAGGCAGGTATTCTTGCTACCAAAGATTTTCTTAAAAATGTCTTTGATATAAAAGATTTGGGTGAACTAAAGTACTTCCTAGGAATTGAAGTATGCAACTCTAAAGAGGGGCTCTTCATATCCCAAAGGAAGTACACACTTGATCTCTTATGTGAGGCAGGAAAACTTGGAGCAAAATCTGCCAAAACTCCATTGGAGGAAGGCTACAAAATCCCAAGAGAGGGGGAGGGTGATGTGAAAGCTTATGAGAACCCAAAGCAATATAGAAGAATGGTTGGTAAGCTAATTTACTTGACCATTACTAGACCTGACATTTGCTATGCAGTGAATCAAGTGAGCCAACATATGCAAAGTCCAAAAATGCATCATTGGCAAATGGTGGAAAGGATCCTAAGATATCTCAAACGGATCTCCGGGCCAAGGATTTGGATGAGGAACAATGGAAGTACTGAAGTTGAAGGATTTTGTGATGCTGATTGGGCAGGAGATAGGGAGGATAGGAAGTCCACAACAGGGTATTGCACCTTTGTGGGAGGAAACCTAGTCACTTGGAAGAGCAAGAAGCAGAATGTGGTGTCATGCTCTAGTGCTGAAGCTGAGTATAGAGCTATGAGGAAGCTCACCACTGAACTGATGTGGATCAAAGCTCTCCTCAAAGACTTGGCATTGAAGTTCAAGAACCTATCCTTATGCACTGTGATAATCAAGCAGCAATTCACATATCCTCCAACTCGTTTTCCATGAAAGAACCAAGCATATTGAGGTGGATTGTCACAAGGTCCGAGAAATGGTGGTAAAAGGAATGATCCTTCCTAAATACACTCGAAGTGAAGATCAGTTGGCTGACATCTTCACCAAAGGAGCAAGTCTCAAAGTATGTGAGTCCATCTACCCAAGATTAGGACTCACCAGCAGCCCATCCACATGATCCCCTAATCATGAGGGGCTTGTACTCTTTTTCCTAGGCAAGGTTTTGTCCCATGAGGTTTTCCTTGTCTAGGTTTTAACGAGGCAAAGTCTTCATGATTCCAAGCATGACCTTTATCATCCAAGGTCAAGCTTGAGGGGGAGTGTTGGAGTGAAGACAATAACAACTCTCCACTAGAAGACAAACAAGTGACATCCAAAAGAGAAAGAGCTGTTTGGGAGTTTGAAACAAAAGAGGAAAGAGCTGTTGGGAGTTTTTGTATAAGTAGTCACCTTTGTAACACAATTGAAGTTAAGTGAATGAAATCTGATTTCTATCACTACTCTCTCTAAACTCTAATACTCTCATTCTACATATTCTAACACAATCACTTCATTATCACTTCTAATAGTGTAATATAGCATAACTCAACGATTAAACATTCACTTGAATGTTCGACTCAAGTTTGCTTCACTTTGAAGCAAAGTGTTTGCGTTACTCTAAAGTTTGCGTTTAGAGCCTTGACGAACCTGATAAATGAGTCGACTGTTGGAGTGAAGACAAATAACAACTCTCCACTAGAAGACAAACAACAAGTGACATCCAAAAGAAAAGAGCTGTTGGGAGTTTGAAACAAATGAGGAAAGAGCTGTTGGGAGTTTTTGTATAAGTAGTCACCTTTGTAACACAATTGAAATTAAGTGAATGAAATCTGATTTCTATCACTACTCTCTCTAAACTCTAATACTCTCATTCTACATATTCTAAGGATGGGAAAGAAGTGGCTGTGGCTGGAGCAGCTAGGAACATTGAGGATGGGATGATCAAAGTTGCAGACTTAAAGACCCTCCTTGATGCTCTTAAGGACTCCGGTAACTCTAAACTTAACACTCTTGGTACTTCTCATAATGCAATTAGTACACATAGGCCTTTGATTATTGATTCTGGTGCATCTGATCACATGATTAGAAATGCTAGTTTGCTAAGTAATGTAAGGCCTTTGAAAGGGTGTGTTGAGATTGCTAATGGTGATAAGGTACCCATTAAGGGTGTAGGAGATTTAGAGTTATTCAGTAAGAAGTCTAGTGCTCTTTTCATGCCTAGTTTTGCATCAAACTTGCTATCTGTTAAAAGATTGTAAAAGACCTAAACTGCTATGTTAGGTTTGGTCCTGATGATGTTATATTACAGGATATAAAGAGTAACAAAACCCTTGGTAGAGGAGTGCCAAAGGGGAATCTATATGTACTTGAAGAGACTAGGAACTGTGATCAAGCACTTAGTACAACAACCGAGCCAAATGATGTTATATGGCATGCTAGATTAGGACATCCTCACATTAGAGCTTTAAACATTTTGTTACCTGATGTACAATCTATGAATGATGCTTGTGAGGCTTGTATTTTGGGTAAACATTGTAAGACAGTCTTTCAAAATTCAGAAACAAAGTATGAGAACTGTTTTGATCTTGTGCATTCTGATGTATGGACTGCTCCTTGTGCATCTAGAGATAACCATAAATACTTTGTCACATTCATAGATGAAAAATCTAAGTACACATGGATAACATTGCTGCCATCTAAGGATAGGGTGTTAGATGCATTCATAAACTTTCAGAACCATGCTACTAACATCTTCAATGCCAAGATAAAAATTCTTAGATCGATAATGGAGGAGAGTACACTAGCAATGCCTTCAAAGCTCACCTAGCAAAGCATGGGATAGTGCATCAAACAAGCTGCCCTTACACTCCTCAACAAAATGGAGTGGCTGAAAGGAAGAATAGACACTTAATGGAGGTGGCTAGAACAATGATGTTCTACACCAATGTCCCTAAGAGATTTTGGGGGGATGCAGTCATGACGGCATGCTATTTGATCAATAGAATTCCCACAAAAGGTCTTGGAGATATCTCTCCATTTGAGGTACTCAATAACACTAGACCTTTCATTAATCATCTACGGGTATTTGGTTGCTTGTGTTATGTACTAATCCCAGGTGAGCTGAGAAACAAGCTTGAGCCTAAAAGTACTAAGGCTATGTTCATTGGATACTCAACCACTCAGAAAGGGTACAAGTGCTATGATCCAGTGGCAAGGAAAGTCCTAGTCTCACGGGATGTCAAGTTCATTGAGTCTCAAGGACACTATGAGAAAGGCAATTGGGAAGAACTCAAGAACTTGTCTCAATCAGCTTCAGAAAGGGCTGCAAACCTAAGAACCTTATTGGAGAGCTTCGGTCTTAACCCATCTAGACATCAGGAGGCTGCAACCGGCAACAATCCTGCTGAACCTCATCCTGATCATGAGGGGGAGAACAAGCTACTCATCAGACTCAGGGGGAGTCTCAAACTCAAAGGGATGAGTCATTGGCTCATGATCAGGAGGAGATTCATGAAGAGGGGGAGTATCAAACTCAAAGGGATGAGTCATTGGCTCATGATCAGGAGGATATTCATGAAGAACAAACTCCTGAGATATAGATGAGGCACCACAAGTGGTGGGAAACACTGATGACCAACCTATCCTTAGAAGGAGTACAAGAATCAAGTATCCTCCTGAGCATTGGAAAGAAACAAGAGTGTACTACAATAGGATGGCTGCTGAATGCACATCAAGCCTTCCTAGTGCACATCAAGCCTTTATAAGCAAGCTTGATAACGGCCAAGTACCCAAGACTTATGAGGAGGCCATCAAACAGAAGGAATGGAGGGATGCTATAGAAGAAGAAACTAGAGCTATGGAAAGGAATGGCACTTGGTATGAGTCAGATTTGCCTTATAAAAAGAAGGCAGTCTCAAGCAAGTGGGTATTCACTATCAAGTATAGAAGTGATGGGCAAATTGAGAGGTACAAGGCAAGGTTGGTTGCAAGAGGCTTCACTCAAACCTATGGAGAAGACTACTTGGACACCTTTGCTCCGGTTGCTAAGCTTCATACAGTAAGGATCATCCTTTCCTTAGCCACCAACCTCAAGTGGGAGCTTTGGCAGATGGATGTCAAGAATGCTTTTCTACAAGGAGAGTTGGAAGAAGAAGTCTATATGCATCCTCCACCAGGGCTAAAAGAATCGTACAACCAGGGAAAGTTCTAAGGTTGAAGAAGGCCATCTATGGGCTGAAGCAATCTCCTAGAGCTTGGTACTACAAGCTTGAGCTCAACCTTATTGGAAAATGGGTTCCACAAGTCAGAAGCTGATCACACTCTCTTCAGCCTTGAAGGACCTTCAGGTAGAGTTGTCATCCTTGTGTATGTTGATGATATCATCATCACAGGAAATGACAAGGCAGGTATTCTTGCTACCAAAGCTTTTCTTAAAAATGTCTTTGATATAAAAGATTTGGGTGAACTAAAGTACTTCCTAGGAATTGAAGTATGCAACTCTAAAGAGGGGCTCTTCATATCCCAAAGAAGTACACACTTGATCTCTTATGTGAGGCAGGAAAACTTGGAGCAAAATCTGCCAAAACTCCATTGGAGGAAGGCTACAAAATCCCAAGAGAGGGGGAGGGTGATGTGAAAGCTTATGAGAACCCAAAGCAATATAGAAGAATGGTTTGGTAAGCTAATTTACTTGACCATTACTAGACCTGACATTTGCTATGCAGTGAATCAAGTGAGCCAACATATGCAAAGTCCAAAAATGCATCATTGGCAAATGTGGAAAGGATCCTAAGATATCTCAAAGGATCTCCGGGCCAAGGCATTTGGATGAGGAACAATGGAAGTACTGAAGTTGAAGGATTTTGTGATGCTGATTGGGCAGGAGATAGGGAGGATAGGAAGTCCACAACAGGGTATTGCACCTTTGTGGGAGGAAACCTAGTCACTTGGAAGAGCAAGAAGCAGAATGTGGTGTCATGCTCTAGTGCTGAAGCTGAGTATAGAGCTATGAGGAAGCTCACCACTGAACTGATGTGGATCAAAGCTCTCCTCAAAGACTTGGGCATTGAAGTTCAAGAACCTATCCTTATGCACTGTGATAATCAAGCAGCAATTCACATATCCTCCAACTCGTTTTCCATGAAAGAACCAAGCATATTGAGGTGGATTGTCACAAGGTCCGAGAAATGGTGGTAAAAGGAATGATCCTTCCTAAATACACTCGAAGTGAAGATCAGTTGGCTGACATCTTCACCAAAGGAGCAAGTCTCAAAGTATGTGAGTCCATCTACCCAAGATTAGGACTCACCAGCAGCCCATCCACATGATCCCCTAATCATGAGGGCTTGTACTCTTTTTCCTAGGCAAGGTTTTGTCCCATGAGGTTTTCCTTGTCTAGGTTTTAACGAGGCAAGTCTTCATGATTCCAAGCATGACCTTTATCATCCAAGGTCAAGCTTGAGGGGGAGTGTTGGAGTGAAGACAAATAACAACTCACCACTAGAAGACAAACAACAAGTGACATCCAAAATAGGAAAGAGCTGTTGGGAGTTTGAAACAAATGAGGAAAGAGCTGTTGGGAGTTTTTGTATAAGTAGTCACCTTTGTAACACAATTGAAATTAAGTGAATGAAATCTGATTTCTATCACTACTTTCTCTAAACTCTAATACTCTCATTCTACATATTCTAACACCCCAATATGTTATTAATGTTGTTTCCCAAATGATAGCTTGGGAAAAGTTGTCAAAAGTGTGGGGATTTTTCAAATCTGTCGAAACTGCCTGGGACGCGCAGGCCCTTCCCGGCCTTTCCCGCACAACCCCGCAAGAAACTTTGAATTCCGAAAATGTGTCTCGACCAGAATGCCCCAATATGTTATTAATGTTGTTTCCCAAAAGATAGCTCGGGAAAAGTTGTCAAAAGTGCAAGGATTTTTTCGAATCTATCGAAACTGCCCAGTACGCGCAGGCCCTTCCTGGCCTTTCCCGCACAACCCCGCACGAAACTTTGAATTCCAAAAATATGTCTCGACCAGAATGCCCCAATATGTTATTATTGTTGTTTCCTAAAAGATAGCTCGGAAAAAATTGTAAAAAGTGCGTGGATTTTTCAAATCTGTCGAAACTGCCTGGCACGCGCAACCCCTTACCGGCCTTTCCCGTACAACCCCGCACGAAACTTTGAATTCCGAAAATGTGTCTCGACCAAAATGCCCCAATATGTTATCAATGTTGTTTCCCAAAAATAGCTCGGGAGAAGTTGTCAAAAGTGCGGGGATTTTTTCGAATCTGTCGAAACTGCCCAGGACGCGCAGGCCCTTTCAGGCCTTTCCCGCATAACCCCGCACGAAACTTTGAATTCCGAAAATGTGTCTCGACCAGAATGCCCCAATATGTTATTAATGTTGTTTCCCAAAATATAGGTCGGGAAAAGTTGTCAAAAGTGCAAGGATTTTTTCGAATCTGTCAAAACTGCCCGGGACGCGCAGGCCCTTTCAGGCATTTCCTGCACAACCCCGCACGAAACTTTGAATTCTGAAATGTGTCTCGACCAAAATGCCCTAATATGTTATTAATGTTGTTTCCCAAAAGATAGCTCGGGAAAAGTTGTCAAAAGTGCGGGGATTTTTTCGAATCTGTCGAAACTACCCGGGACGCCTTCCCGGCCTATCCCGCACAACTCCGCACGAAACTTTGAATTCCGAAAATGTGTCTCGACCAGAATGCCCCAATATGTTATTAATGTTGTTTTCCAAAAGATAGCTCGGGAAAAGTTGTCAAAAGTGCGGGGATTTTTTCGAATCTGTCGAAACTGTCCGGGACGCCTTCCCGGCCTATCCCGCACAACCCCGCACGAAACTTTGAATTCCGAAAATGTGTCTCGACCAGAATGCCCCAATATGTTATTAATGTTGTTTCCCAAATGATAGCTCGGGAAAAGTTGTCAAAAGTGCGGGGATTTTTCAAATCTGTCGAAACTGCCCGGGACGCGCAGGCCCTTCCCGGCCTTTCCCGCACGAAACTTTGAATTCCGAAAATGTGTCTCGACCAGAATGCCCCAATATGTTATTAATGTTGTTTCCCAAAAAAAGCTCGGGAAAAGTTGTCAAAAGTTCGGGGATTTTTCAAATCTGTCGAAACTGCCCGGGACTCGCAGGCCCTTTCCGGCCTTTCCTGCACAACCCCGCACGAAACTTTGAATTCCGAAAGTGCTACTCATCTGCCACAAACCAAAATAAGGTAAGGCCCGATTCAAGCTTGAGGGGGAGTATTGACACATATCTTTGGTTCAAGATATTATCTATGGGGACAGATTCAATAAATTCTCCATTGGAAAAAGAGCTTTGGAGAAAGAGCTTTGATGTAGTGGCTGGAACAATTAATGTAGTGGCTGCCCAATTAATGTAGTAGCTGCCCAAGAATTGGTTTTCTGATATTCTCTATCTTGTAGTATATATATCTGACCATTGTAATCAAATGTAATCAAGTGAATACAATCAGATTTTCATCCATCCTTGTTGTTCTTTCTAGTCTCACAATCTGGTTGTATTTGCACACTTTTCCAATCTCAACATTCTAACACAAAATGCCCCAATATGTTATTAATGTTGTTTCCCAAAAGATAGGTCGGGAAAAGTTGTCACAAGTGCAAGGATTTTTTCGAATCTGTCAAAACTGCCCAGGACGCGAAGGCCCTTCCTGGCCTTTCTCGCACAACCCCGCACGAAACTTTGAATTCCGAAAATATGTCTCGACCAGAATTCCCCAATATGTTATTAATGTTGTTTCCCAAAAATAGCTCAGGAAAAGTTGTCAAAAGTGCGGGGATTTTTTCGAATCTGTCAAAACTGCCCGGGACTCGCAGGCCCTTTCTGGCCTTTCCTGCACAACCCTGCACGAAACTTTGAATTCCGAAATGTGTCTCGACCAGAATGCCCCAATATGTTATTAATGTTGTTTCCCAAAAGATGAACACCAAGCTCTGGTTATTCCGGTGACTCTCAAGGGGGCAAATTATCTGCTATGATCAAGATTGATCAAAACGGCCTTGGGAGGGAAAGGTTTAGTAAGCCATATCACCATGAGTGAAGCTCCAAACCAAACTGGGCAACAAGAAGATGGCAAAGAGATTGTCATCGCAGACGAGGAGAAGTGGCTTCAAGAAGACTTGATGGTGTTATCAATCATTCAAAGCAGCCTTGAAGTTTCAATCCTAGAAGCATACTCATATTTTGAGACAGCCAAAGACCTATGGGACACACTCCAAAAGGTGTATGGGAACACATCAAATCTGAGCAGAGTATTTGAGGTCAAGAGGGCCATCAATAATCTGAGCCAAGAAGAAATGGAGTTCACACAACACTTTGGGAAGTTTAGATCCCTATGGGCTGAGCTGGAAATGCTTAGACCAACCACAACTGATCCCGCTACTCTAAATGAAAGGAGGGAGCAGGACAAGGTGTTTGGGTTACTTCTTACACTAAATCCAACCTACAATGATCTGATAAAACACATTTTGAGAGCTGATAAACTTCCTACACTCGAAGAAGTGTGTGCTCAAGTTCAGAAGGAGCAAGGTTCCCTTGGGCTCTTTGGAGGAAAAGGAGATCTTCCCATGGCTAACCACGCTGAAGTAGCTCTAGCCAACAAGGTGGTGCACAAATCAGAAGAAAGAAAGGGCATGATATGTGAGCATTGCAAAAAGAAGGGGCACATAAAGGATAAATGTTGGATTCTTCATCCTCATCTTAAACCAAACAAATTCAAGGAGGCTAAAGCTCATCTGTCCAATGAAGGAGAACGATAAGCTTTGACTACCTCTAAGGGTAATGAGGACGGGATGATACGAAAATCTGACCTTGAAGCTCTCATCAAAGCTCTCAAAGAAAATTCAGGTAAACCTAGAGGTAAATCATTCATTACATCAAACACATCAAAATCTTTGATTATAGATTCTGGTGCATCTCATCACATGATTAGTAACTCTAAACTGATTAGTGATGTTAAACCTGCCCTTGGAAGTGTTGTGATTGCAAATGGTGATAAGATACCCATTGAGGGTGTAGGAAATCTTGAATTATTTGATAAGAAGTCAAGTGCTCTTTATATGCCTAGTTTTACTTCTAACTTGTTATCTGTTAAAAAGGTTGCATCTGATTTAGATTGCAATGTTATTTTCAGTCCTAATGAGGTGAAATTTCAGGACACTAAAAGCAATTATTTACTTGGAAAAGGAGTAGCCAAAGAAGGCTTATATTTGCTTGAAGATACTAAGACATTGTCTGATTCAAAGTTTGCATTCAGCTCCAGTTTGGTTAATGATTCAGTTTGGCATGCTAGATTAGGACATCCCAACTCTAGAGCTCTTAAGTTGATTGACGAGCACGTCGTTGAGTGCTGCAAATTTGTCCCGACTCTCCTTACTAGTATAGTATTGGCAAGCTGGGGTCGAATCCACAGGGAACGGTGGAAGTCTCTTTTCAACTACAAAACTAAAGAATTGGGGTTGTGCGTGAGAACAATTAAAAGAAAGAAAAACTGTTGCGCAAGTACAACTGGCGCACACACAGACAGCAGGTATGATAGACGCAAATAAATATGCAAGAGATGAATCCGGTTCAGATTCTTCACTATGAACTCTATGTTTTATCCTCGGTCACTAAAAGCACATGATTTAATTGTCCACGTAGATTAAGGTCCTGTCACAGCTTAATAATCTACACACACATTCCGGTCAAGGTTTGTATGATATTATTACTCAATCTAGTCTAGTCAATAACGAATCCGGTCAAGGTAGTTACGGCCTATTCTAGTGTTACTCCTATCATTCACAGTCACGTACTTCTGATAGTTTAACTATAGATACTAGATTGTACAACTAAGTCTGCGGTGCAAGGCTTCGCTTAATTGTCTAACCTAATTATCATGCAATGGAGTGCGGAATAATAATACTAAACTTAATCATGCAAATTAAGAACAAGACCTCAAAAACATATTATTCATAGATTCAAATCCAAACCGAAATCAGTAAGTTAGCTAGACATACTGCTCGAATACATCTCAAGAATAATTATAAAACAGCTAAAATAACAAGACAAATCTGTATGCTGCGTCGTCAGGCTCGCGTGACAGCTCGCGCGCACGTCTTCGCCGGAATCAAGCTCTGCGCCGTCAGCTCTCTCTCCGTCTCCCTGTCTGAGATTTCCATAAGGCTTTGTATTTATAGTCCTTGCCTTCTAGGGTTTCCACGAATATTTAGGCAAGGATATCTGTAGGAAATCATCTCTATCTCTAAAAATCAGCTTAGGAAACCTTAAATCTCCAAAAACCGAACTTAGAAATATTCTCTAGCGCGTGATGACGTCATCGTTCCGAATATCTCGCTATCTGCTGACGCCACCGTTTTGCTGTCTTCTGCGCGACCTTCACTCGCGCGCCACGTTGCTTGCGCGCCAGTGACCATTCGTTGATTGTCTTTGCCTTGTTATCTTTTTGCTCGAGATTCAGCCTCCTTGTTGCGTTTTTGTTCTAACTCTTCTTTAAGACCTGAAATACAAAACTACACCAAAAGCGTAATCTTATACCATAATATGTTAGAATAAAAGCAGTGTAAAGGACATAAAATAGCATACAACTGCACTCTATCATTGATGTTACCTAGTGTTTCTTTTCAAAATGATGAATGTGAAGCTTGTATTTTGGGTAAACATTGCAAATCTGTATTTCCAAAATCATCAACTACTTATGAGAATTGTTTTGATTTTGTTCATTCTGATGTATGGACTGCACCTTGTGTATCTAGGGAAAATCATAAGTACTTTGTCACGTTCATTGATGAGAAATTGTGACTGAACAAGTCGGCTTCCTTACCTCTTGTGTACTGCACGCGTGAATGTTGGACTTACTGCACCACACATGCGCGCCACTCTCACAACCTGCGCAATTGTGACTCTACAACACTAAACTGATTACAGTAATTGATTCTAACCTTGTGTTACCTCTCTTGTGGAATGCAAATCAATTTGGATGATTGGGAGATAGTCCTGCTTAAGCACCGGTCACCGAATTCTTCTTGATTCGCGATTGCATGGTTATTCGTATCCGCTTTCTTTGGTACGTGATTGATCCGCGTCTTAGGGTTTTCTGAGCTCTACGTCTTTGACGCTTTACTGTTTGTTTCTCGGACACATTGATAAACTCTGTTGCACGATTCTTCTTTTCATTGTTTCGGCCTTGTATGCTTTCACTTTGAATTGAATACTCTGCTTTCTGGTCCGGATCCTTATTTTTCCCTAGAACGGCTTCCAATCACGGCCTTCGGATAACAGCTATGGAACCACGCCCCGCTCTCGCTTCTGATAAGTCGCGCGCAAGTCAGGTCACGCGTTTGCAACCGCGCGCCCCTTCCTGAGCAACTAACTTCCACGAAGACGGTCTGTTTTTCCGTCTCGTCACGCTGGTAGGGTTTTGCCTTTGGCATCTGCGTGACTGAGCTTGCTCTTTGTCCTTTGACCGCGGAGTACCAACCTCCACGAATACTCATAACCATGCAACCGATCCTCAAACTTCGTTCGATCGACTGCTTCTCTAGGACGTTTCTATCAACTCCACATCCCTCGTTATTCCACTCAAGAGATACACAAAATTCGAAAAAATTACCAAAAATCAGAATATGTCATATAAGCACAAATTACCTCAGGTGCGCGAGTATGCGCACAGGTTGCGCACGCCAATGCTTCTCGCGCGCAGATACCTCTTGAGATGTGTTCAACTATCGGTTTGGTTTGTTTTAAACTAAAACGAAAAATTTGTCCTAAAAAAAACGAAAAAATTAATGAAAATTCCTACTCCTAAGATAAATATACTACTGCCCCCCCACACTTAAACAAAAACGTGTCCTCACGTTATGCATAAGTAAAAGAAAGCAATAGCAATGCACGGGTTACCTCCCGGAAGTGCCTTGGTTTTAACGTCGCTGGCTCGACAGTACCTGATTTGGTCAGTGCCGTGGTATTTTCTCAATGTCCGCTCGACCTCTTGCGTGCGTCTGCTAGATCTCGTGCAGCTTCTCCTAACTCACCTGGTGATAAGAGGTCGAATTCCTGTACTGGTGGAACAGGGCCCGAAAGATACTTCTTAATGCGCTGGCCGTTTACCTTGAAGCGATGATGATCTTTCTCATCCTCGAGCTCTACGGCTCCATGTGGAAAGATTTTTGTGATTGTAAATGGTCCAGTCCACCTGCTTCGCAATTTCCCTGGCATGATCTTTAATCTAGATGAAAATAATAGCACTTTATCACCAATATTAAAAGAACGTCGAAGAATAAACTTATCGTGATATATCTTGGTGCGCAGCTTGTAGTCACGCGTGCTGTCATAGGCGTCTGCACGCAACTCATCCAGCTCGTTTAAGTCCAACATTCGTTCACGCCCTGCGCTATCCAGGTCTAGATTGCACGCACGCAATGCCCAGTAAGCCTTATGCTCCACTTCTACCGGGAGGTGACAAGCTTTCCCGAAAACCAACCGGAATGGTGAAGTTCCAATTGGTGTTTTGAAAGCCGTCCTGTACGCCCATAGCGCATCATCCAGCCTGAGGCTCCAATCCTTGCGTGTCGGTTTAACCATCTTCTCAAGTATTCGTTTGATTTCTCTGTTTGAGATTTCAGCTTGACCGTTTGTCTGTGGATGATATGCCGTGGATATCCTATGCTGAACTCCGTAATGTTTGAGTACCTGTGCCATCATTCTGTTACAAAAATGAGTTCCCTGGTCACTGATCAGTGCCTTGGGTACACCATAACGGCAGAAAACGTTAGTGCGCAAAAAATCAGTAACAGTTTTAGCATCATCTTTTCTTGTAGCTTTAGCTTCAACCCATTTAGACACATAATCCACTGCTACAAGAATGTATTCAAATCCAAAGGAAGGGGGAAAGGGTCCCATGAAATCTATTCCCCATAGATCAAATACCTCGTCCACCATGATGGGCGTCTGTGGCATCTCGTTGCGCGCCGATATATTACCTGCGCGCTGACATCTATCGCAACCTTTGCAGTGCGCGTAAGAGTCCCTGAACACGTGAGGCCAATAAAAACCAGAATCTAGGATTTTTCTACTTGTTCGTTTCGGGCCGAAATGGCCTCCACAAGCGTGTTCATGACAAAAGGTTAGAACTGAGTCTATTTCATGATCTGGGACGCAGCGTCTAAGTATCTGATCCGGGCCTATTCTAAACAGGTACGGATCATCCCATAAATACATTCTAGCGTCATGTTTTAATCGTAATTGCTGCGGTTTATTGAAAGAAGGGGGAAACGTACCAGTGACCAGGTAATTCACGATGTGAGCGTACCATGGGGCCTTACCTTGTATCGTCATTATATGCTCGTCGGGGAAAGTTTCCGTTATATGCCCTTGTTCCTCGTCCCTGACTATTCGACTAAGGTGATCTGCTACCGTGTTATCCGAGCCCTTTTTGTCCTTGATCTCAATGTTAAATTCCTGCAAAAGCAATAACCAACGCATGAGCCTCGGCTTAGTTTCTTTCTTGGACAATAAAAACCTCAGTGCTGCGTGATCCGTGAATATGATGACTTTGGCCCCTAATATGTATGCACGAAATTTCTCCAGGGCAAACACAATGGCCAGTAACTCTTTCTCCGTGGTGGTGTAATTCCGCTGCGCTGGATCCAGTGTGCGCGAGGCATAGTAGATGGCGTGTGGTTTCTTATCCTTGCGCTGGCCCAGTACTGCGCCCACAGCATAATCGCTTGCGTCACACATCAATTCGAATGGTATGCTCCAGTCTGGCGCCTGTAGTACTGGCGCGCTAGTCAGTGCGCGCTTCAGTGAATCAAACGCTGCGCGACAGGCATCTGTAAAATCAAACACTACATCCTTTTGCAGGAGGTTAGACAATGGGGTAGATATTTTAGAAAAATCTTGAATGAAGCGTCTGTAGAATCCAGCATGCCCTAAAAAAGATTTGATCTCTCTAACATTAGTGGGGTATGGCAGGCTAGTAATAAGATCGATTTTTGCTTTGTCTACCTTTAACCCTTCTCTAGAGACAATATGACCTAGTACTACTCCATGCGTGACCATAAAGTGACACTTTTCATAATTCAAGACCAGGTTCTTAGATACGCAACGTTTCAAGACTTTATCTAAATTATCCAGACATTCATCAAACGTGTTCCCATGCACAGTAAAGTCGTCCATAAACACCTCAATGCATGAACCCAACATGTCCGAAAATATGCTCATTACTAACCTCTGAAACGTACCTGGCGCGTTGCATAATCCAAAAGACATGCGCCGGAAGGCAAACGTACCGAAGGGGCATGTGAACGTCGTCTTTTCTTGGTCTTCCGCAGCTATGGGAATCTGATTGTAACCTGAGAATCCATCCAAGAAACAGTAATGTGGTTTACCTGCCAATCGGTCAAGCATCTGATCTATAAAAGGCAAGGGAAAGTGATCCTTGCGCGTCACTGCGTTCAGCTTCCGGTAGTCTATGCACATGCGCCAACCAGTCTGTATCCTCTTTGGCACTAGTTCTCCTGCTGCGTTTTCTCCACCGTGATTCCACCCTTTTTTTGGGACAACATGTATCGGGCTTACCCACTTACTATCAGAGATGGGATAAATGATTCCAGCGTCTAGCAGCTTGATGATTTCTTTTGTACTACCTCCATCATAATCGGGTTAAGTCTTCGTTGGGCATCCCTGCATGGTTTGGCTCCATCTTCCAACAGAATTCGATGCATGCATACGTCTGGGCTGATCCCGCGCAAGTCATCTAATGTCCATCCGAGCGCACCCTTGTTGTTGCGCAAGACTTCTATTAGACGTGCTTCCTGCGCAGGTTCTAACTGATTCTTTATAATCACCGGCTTGGTCTCTTTATCGTCCAAAAACACATACTTCAGGTGCTCTGGGAGTTGCTTCAGTGAGATCTTCGATTCCTGTATGTTACGAGAGACAGCCGTGTCAGTAACACATGATTCAGTACTAGAAACAAGATACCTCAGGTCGGCAGCTTTGGTGTTCTCTTCTGCTTCGTGCGCTTCTGGTAGTGCGCCAGTTACCTGACGCGCCTGTTCTTCTTCCACCGCCTCATCGATAATATCCAGTGCGTTAATCGTGGAATCATCATGTGGAAACTGCATGCCCTTGAATATATTGAAGTGTATGACCTCATTATCAACTTCCATTGAAAGCGTCCTTTCCACACGTCGATTCTTGTTCGTGCGGTCATCAAGAAGGGTCGGCCGAGCAATACTTGAGCAGTGTCGGCAGCTACGTTTCCTTCCATCTCTAGCACATAAAAATCTGCTGGAAACACCAATTCTCCTACCCTCACAAGCACATCTTCGACCATGCCTACTGGTTGCTTGCATGACCTATCCGCTAGTGGATTGTCAACCCTGCAGGCTTAAGTGGTCCAATGCGTAGGGATGTGTATAAAGAATGAGGTAGAACATTTATAGATGCCCCTAAGTCTATCATGCAGTTATCCACTTCAGAGTTACCTATAGTACATGAGATAGTGAACGTACCTGGATCCTTGCATTTAGGTGGTACCTTGTGTTGCACTATCGCTGAGGCGTTTGCGTTCAGCTGCACTTGCTCTTGCTGTCCACCTTTTCTTCTTTTGTTGGTGCATAGATCTTTTAGAAACTTTGCATACCTCGGGATTTGTTTCAGTGCATCTATAAGCGGGATGTTGATTTCTACTTTGCTGAACAGATCATACAGTTCCTGATCTAGCTCGGTCTTCTTTGGCTTAGTTCTCTGAGTAGGGAAAGGAAGTGGTAGTTTGTTGTTAGACTGACCATCCGTC
The DNA here is from genome assembly GCA_006409495.1 of Sedum album. Taxonomy (NCBI): domain Eukaryota; kingdom Viridiplantae; phylum Streptophyta; class Magnoliopsida; order Saxifragales; family Crassulaceae; genus Sedum; species Sedum album. The sequence goes on from QZGG01002669.1 coordinate 20,324, forward strand.
TCTGCAACTGGTGCGCTTGCCTCGGGTGCTGAGTCCGTATTCTGCGCGTGTGTGCTTTTCTTTGCGCGAGTTGTCTCTGGCGCAGTCGATATTTCCTTCCCTGACCTTAATAGCACCGCGTTAACACCATTCTGCAATCTGGCTTGAGCTGCCTTCCTGTGGTTTGTGATCTCAGTTACGGTCTCGGAAATTTGTGACAGCTGACTCTCGATTAAGGTAAAACGTTTTTCGTTCTGCTCTTGGTTTCTGCTTACTGTCTCTGCCAACTGTCCCACTATTTCTTCTAATGATTTCTTGGGAGGTTGCTGAGTATTGCGTTTGTCCTTCAGTGCGTCGTGTGGTGGGTTATAGGAAGGCACTGGCGCGTAAGGTCGTGCGCCAGTGGGCATTAGGTTGCGCGCGCCAGTCAGCGCGCGGCCTCTGAAAATTCTGATCGTTCTTCCAACTAAACCCATTCTCTGCCAATCCAATCTAGGCTGTCCTTGCCTAGCTTGTCCATTGTTCCATCCTCCTACTGCATTAACATCTGCGTGTTCTTCGAATAGGGAGGGGCATGCGTCAGTAAGATGGTCTGTGGCGTGACAGAATTCACACGCTCTTGTCTCGATGCTTTGTTTCGTCATTAGCTTCTGCATCATATCCTTCAATTCCTTGATCTCTCCGGTCACGTCTACTTGATGCAGTGCTCTGGCGCGGTTATTTCTAGTGACACTTGATATCTAACTTGGTCAGCCGTGTCCTCTATTAATTTCCATACATCCTCCGGATACATGTTCCTCACGTTGCCTCCTGCGCAAGCATTCAACAACCTGAGCTCCATCTCAGTAAGTCCGTTGAGGAAGTTCTCTATCAACACATGTTGCGGGAGTCCATGATTGTAGCAGTTCGCTTCAAGTTCCCTGAACCGCTCGTAATACTCTGATAATGATTCCCCATGCAACTGTTTCGGCGCAGCTAACTCCCGACGCAGCAGTGACACTTTGGCCGCGGGATAAAACTTGTCTAGAAATCGTTCTTGTAATTCGGGCCATGTCCTTATTGAACCCGGCGCTAGTCCCATCAACCATTGTCGAGCTGAATCACATAGTGAAAACGGGAAGGCTCTAAGCTTCAGCAACTGGGTCCTCATTCCCATTCCTCATATTCTCACAAATGGCCGAACTCTCGTACATGTTTTACTGGATTCTCACTAGCCATACCATGGAATTTTGGTATGTAGTGAACAAGCTGAGTCCGCAGTTCGAAGTGTCCATCTGGAGGCAGTACTATGCACCATGGTTGATTCACAGCTTGAGGAGCAGACATCTCCTTGATGGTGCGTCGCGCCACTGGTTGAGCAGGTACGCGCGCGCAGGAGGTGGCGCGCGTCTATCCATGTTATCATTCAACTGATTATCATTTCTGGGTAGTTCAACGTCCATTCTGAACTCTAAGTCTCTGCGTACTTCTCTTCTGATTTCGAGTTCAGCTGGGTTCAGGCGAGCAAAAATGTTTCAGCGTTACGCGCTGGTGCGTCTGGAGTTCCTCTCGTCTGCCGATGACACTATTCTCACCAAAATCTTCCATGCAAAAACAAAAACAACTAAATTAAACGTAACTAATATTTTTGGATTTTTTTTTTATAAGAAACAAAAAGTAATAACAAAAGAAAAGAAAAGAAAACTTCTCTAGCCGTCCCCGGCAACGGCGCCAAAATTTGACGAGCACGTCGTTGAGTGCTGCAAATTTGTCCCGACTCTCCTTACTAGTATAGTATTGGCAAGCTGGGGTCGAATCCACAGGGAACGGTGGAAGTCTCTTTTCAACTACAAACTAAGAATTGGGGTTGTGCGTGAGAACAATTAAAAGAAAGAAAAACTGTTGCGCAAGTACAACTGGCGCACACACAGACAGCAAGTATGAAGACGCAAATAAATATGCAAGAGATGAATCCGGTTCAGATTCTTCACTATGAACTCTATGTTTTATCCTCGGTCACTAAAACACATGATTAATTGTCCACGTAGATTAAGGTCCTGTCACAGCTTAATAACCTACACATACATTCCGGTCAAGGTTTGTATGATATTATTACTCAATCTAGTCTAGTCAATAACGAATCCGGTCAAGGTAGTTACTGCCTATTCTAGTGTTACTCCTATCATTCACAGTCACGTACTTCTGATAGTTTAACTATAGATACTAGATTCTACAACTAAGTCTGCGGTGCAAGGCTTCGCTTAATTGTCTAACCTAATTATCATGCAATGGAGTGCGGAATAATAATACTAAACTTAATCATGCAAATTAAGAACAAGACCTCAAAAACATATTATTCATAGATTCAAATCCAAACCGAAATCAGTAAGTTAGCTAGACATACTGATCGAGTACATCTCAAGAATAATTATAAAACAGCTAAAATAACAAGACAAATCTGTATTCTGCGTCGTCAGGCTCGCGCGCACGTCTTCGCCGGAATCAAGCTCTGCGCCGTCAGCTCTCTCTAAGTCTCTCTAAGTGTGCCTCTGAGATTTCCATAAGGCTTTGTATTTATAGTCCTTGCCTTCTAGGGTTTCCACGAATATTTAGGCAAGGATATCTGTAGGAAATCATCTCTATCTCTAAAAATCAGCTTAGGAAACCTTAAATCTCCAAAAACCGAACTTAGAAATATTCTCGCGCGTGATGACGTCATCGTTCCGAATATCTCGCTATCTGCTGACGTCACCGTTTTGCTGTCTTCTGCGCGACCTTCACTCGCGCGCCATGTTGCTCGCGCGCCAGTGCCTTCGTTGTTGTCTTTGCCTTGTTATCTTTTTGCTCGAGATTCAGCCTCCTTGTTGCGTTTTCGTTTTAACTCTTCTTTAAGACCTGAAATACAAAACTACACCAAAAGCGTAATCTTATACCATAATATGTTAGAATAAAAGCAGTGTAAAGGACATAAAATAGCGTACAACTGCACTCTATCATCACCCCAACCAAGTAGCATGGGAGGAATGGACCGACGGCACAAAGGAATATGCCGGTGGTCGGAGTCTTGGCACGGAGTTATTGGACCCCAAGATGTTCTATATGCAACGTCTCATCTCACACTCCATCATGGGTCGGTACAACGGGTCACAACGTGCCGGACTAATGGATATGGAAATACTCCAGGGCTTGTACTAAGGAACAAAAGTGCGCTACACTTAGTGAATCACCACTCATTGGGAGTTGGTTAGTGCACGTGGACCACTCGTGTGTGGTGGGCTTATCACACACTTCCTCTAAGCACTGCACATGTCATCGTGGTTGCCAGAGCATCAGATTGTCGAGGGTGAATTTTTGACACGCCAAAAGATGAGGATGGTCCGAGGGGTTAAGATCCAAAGGGACGGATTGGTCTATTGGAGCTACAGACCGGACGTGGCAGCACTGGGAGCTGCTGTTGAAGAGGAGGCCCAAGAAGACAGGCCACCAAGAAGGAGTACGCGCCGAGCGTGCGCGCCAGAGGAAACGCGTTGGGAACTCGTGCAACTGCGCAGTCCACGCTACTTGCGCCGGTGGATGAACGCTGGGTGTTCAACGCCCAGCGAGTGCTGGAGTATATGGCGCCACAGGTGCCAACCTAAACTTAACTCCACCACGAGGATGGCGCGTGATAAGTGTGCAAATTCGTAAGTATTTGTACACTCCTTGTGCTTGATTCTTGCTAGTTTTTGACTATTTTGTGAGGAATTCGATACTCTTTTGTGTTTCATGCAGATTTTATTCGAAGTTTATCAAAGAAAGTAAAAGCACTAAATGGAGCAAGTGGATCAAAATTCAAGTCAAGTGCCCAAGAGCAAAACCTACTCTCTCGAGCAAAAATCAAGTCCAACCGAGCAAGTCCAAGAGAGTGGCGAGCAGACCAACTCAGTCGAGGAAGTTGACCCAAGATGGCCAGAAGTCACTTCGGCCGAGCAGAAATTCCTATGCAGAATCTGCTCGGTCGACGGAACGTGCAAGCCCCCCTCAGATGATGCACAACCTGATCTGCTCGGCCAAGGAAGTTCTGCTCGGCAGACCAGAGTAGGGGATCATACCTGAAGAAGGCCAAGGGAGTTCTGCTCGGTCGAGGTCAAAGCTGCTCGGCCCAGAAGGTATCAAGAATTGATACAAGAATGCTCAGTGATTTTTCCTTGGGCCAAGTAGAATTCTGCTCGGCCTGACCAAGAGCAGCTCTGCCGAGCAGAAGTTAGTCTGCCGAGGATCAAAGCTGTGCTCTGTCAAGTCTGCTCGGACCAGAAGAAAACAAGTCGGCCGAGCAAATTTACACCCAATTTTTCTGCTCGGCCCAGGTCAAATTTGCTGGGGAGAGTACCAACGAGTATATAAGCTTTTTGGACATTTCAAACTCGGGGCCTTGACTTCGGACTTTGACCAGCAACCCTAGAATTTCGATTTTTGAAGATCAAGAGCTTTTGTGTTCAATTGAAGATTTTGGAGTGAAGATCAAGCATCAACCTCTACATTTCCACTCTAGTTTGCATTTAATTTCATGTTTCCATACATTTCTATTGTTGATTTTACTTTTAGTATGAGTAGTGAGTAGTGATTGGTTAGGCATCCTATGGATCCCTAGGTTGGATGCATGTATTTGAATGATGATTAATTTGTTATGCAATTCTTACTCATCTCTAGGGATTCGACTCTAGGTCTCCTAGATATAAATTTTGTTTGCCGTGTTAGGACTTAAAAACTCCACTAAAAACTACACGTCAGCGCGCGGGTGACCCCATCCTCAAGGAATACGCGCTCCAGGATGCTAACCCGATTGAAGAACTCACCCGATCATTGTGATCGGTGTAATGAACTATTTCGGAGGTTATTTGAACTGTTTGCTTTAAAACACTTGTATTTTTTAGTTTTAGATAAACTGAATGTGACATCTCAAGAGGTATTGTGCGCGATAGAAACACTGGCGTGCGCGACCTGTATGCGTACTCGCGCACCTGCGTTAATTTGTGCATATATGACATATTCCGATTTTTTTTGTTAATTTTTTCGAATGTTGTGTATCTCTTGAGTGGAATAAAGAGGGATGTGGAGCTGATAGAAACGTCCTAGAGAAGCAGTGAACCGAACCAAACTCGAGGAGCGGATGTATGGTTATGAGTATTCGTGGAGGTTGGTACTTCGCGGTCAAAGGTTAGAGAGCAAGCTCAGTCCCGGGAAACCCGAATTCCCACCTTGCACAATTTATGGAGCTATGTAGGACTTACAAAGTCCCGGGAATCAAACAAGAATATGTCTACATGAAGGTGTTTCCGTTTTCTCTAAGTGGCAAAGCTAAGGATTGGTTAATGAGCCATGAGCCGAACACATTTAGAACATGGGAGGATCTAGCCCAAGAGTTTTTGATGCAATTCTTCCCTCCCGCGAAGACAAAGAAAATTCGAGACAAGATTACTCAATTCACTCAAATGGATGATGAGACTTTCTATGAGGCTTTTGAGAGATTTAAGGAACTACAAAGAGAATGCCCTCGCCATGGATTCAACAAATGGCAATTGCTTCAAAGTTTTTATGATGGAATGGATCAAGATGCTAGGAACCTAATGGATCAAGCAAGTGGTGGAGGAATTATGGACCTTACCGCCACGGAGGGTTCAAGATCATAGAGAAGCTTGCAAGGAATAGCCATCAATGGGGAGGAGATAGAAATCATTTGAAGAAGAAGGATAAGGAGCAATCCTCCAAGTCCGTAACTAAGGAAGATTCCAACTCTTTGGCAAAAACAGTAAATTCTCTAGCTCAAAGCCTCGGAAACTTCAACATGAACAATAGGAGAAAGGATGTGCATCATATTGATGAGGATCAAGGTTGTCTTTCGAAGCAAGAGGAGTTTGAGGAAGTGAGCTATGTCAATAGGAACCAAGATAGAGGATATCAAGTGCCCCAATCCATCCTCTATCAACCTAGATCCCAAACTCAACAAGTTTGGTTTCATGAGGACCCTAACTTCCCTAGAAGACCTACACCTCCAAGCAATGAGAGGCCTCCACAAAATAATTACCAAGGCAAAACCTCTTCAAGCTACATTCCTCCACAACAAAGGAATAACTATCAAGCAGGAAGTACTTACCCTAGAAGAGATTACCAAAGTGGAAACCAAGGCCAAGGATATGTGCAAAGGCAAGAGGACAAGCCTCCACAACCATCGAATGACAATAATCCTTTACTTGCATTGATGGCACAATTGGCCGCGACACAAGCTCAACAACAAAAGATGCTTGAGACGCAACAAAAGGATACTCATATGATAATTCAAAAGATGGAGCAACTACATGCACATAACAAGATGCCTGAGACACAAATAGCTCAACAAGCCTCATCATCTAGTCAAAGCTATCAAGGGAAACTCCCCTCTCAACCGGATGTCAACTCTTCCGAGACAATCAATGCTATCACGTTGAGAGGAGGGAAAGAGTTAGAGGATCCTAAACCAATGGAGGTTGTTAAGGACTCAAAGAAAAGCAAGGAAGTTGAGAGAAAGGATGAAACTCCTTCAAAGCCAACGGAAAAAGAAGTGGAAGAAGAGCCTACCTACAAGGAGCCACCTCCTTATGTGCCTAAGGTCCCATTTCCCCAAAGGCTAAGGAGACAAAAGGAAGACGCAAATGAAAAGAGGTTCATGGAGATCCTAAGGAAGATCAATGTCACAATTCCATTTGTTGAGGTACTTGCTCAAATGCCTTCCTATGTTAAGTTCTTAAAAGAATTTCTTTCAAATAAGCGTAAACTTCTTGAGAGTGATCATGTGGCTTTAGATGCTAATTGTAGTGCTATTATTCAAGATAACATGCCTAGGAAGTCACTTGATCATGGTTCTTTTACAATCCCTATTGCTATTGGTGATGTGAATGTTGCTAGGGCATTGTGTGATTTAGGTGCAAGTATTTCTTTGATGCCATTTCTGCTCTTCAAAATATTAGACATGGGTGAATTGACTCCTACTACCATTAGCTTGAGATTAGCCGACAGATCATCTAGATGTCCTAAGGGAATTCTAGAAGATGTGCCTATTAAGGTAGGAGAATTCTATGTGCCCGTTGATTTCTATGTGCTTGAAATGGATGAAGAACATGACATTCCTATCATTCTTGGTAGACCTTTCTTGAATACCGTTAGAGCTATAATTGATTATGGAGAAGGGACTATAGAACTTAAAGTTGGTAGTGAAAAGATCAAATTCCATTTGAAAAAAGTTCTTAGCTTCCCTACAAATTCTCTAGAATGTCATTTCTTGGATACTTGTGATGATAATCTTGATTATGCTTGCAAAGATGCACTAACCTCTTTCGAAAGTGAGCTTTTGACCGAAGATGTAGATAGCATTTCTTTTGCCTCACTAATGGATGAAGCTTTGGAAGAAGAAATGCTAGTTGAGGAAGAAGAGGAGGAGTGTATTCAGGAAGGAGAGAAAGAAATTGAGGTAAAACCCACTCAATCAACCAAAGAAGGTAAGGAATTTGGTGGAGAGCTTAAGCCTCTTCCACCAAATCTAAGGTATGAATTTCTAGATGAAGCTAAATCCTTACCGGTGATTGCGAGTGCTTCACTTGATGATGGTGAGACTTCCAAGTTGTTGCATGTGCTTAGAACTCATAAGAATGCTATTGGACATACTATTGATGATATCAAAGGTATTAGTCCTAGTGTTTGCATGCATAGGATTAAGCTAGAAGATGATGCTAAACCTTGTAGAGAATTTCTTAGAAGGCTTAATCCTAAACTTGGAGAGTAGTCTTAAAATAAATAACCAAGCTTAGGGATGCAGGATTATTTGCCATTCCTCACTCGGATTGGTGAGCCCTATTCACGTAGTTCCCAAGAAAGGGGGGAATTACGGTGGTAGAAAACGATAAAGGGGAATTGATTCCTACTAGACTACCACGGGTTGGAGAATGTGCATTGATTATAGGAAATTGAATAAAGCCACTAAGAAAGATCATTTCCCTATTCCTTTTATTGATCAAATGCTAGAAAGATTAGCGGGACATGAATACTTTTGCTTTCTAAATGGATATAGTGGTTTCTTTCAAATTCCCATACATCCCGATGACCAAGAAAAAACAACATTTACTTGTCCCTATGGCACCTTTGCATATAGACGCATGCCATTTGGTTTATGTAATGCACCCGCCACATTTCAAAGATGCATGATGTCTATATTTGCTGAAGTTTTGGAAAAATCTATTGAGGTGTTCATGGATGATTTTTCGGTTCATGGTTATAGCTTTGATGATTGCCTTCTAAACTTGTCACCTGTTTTGGCTAGGTGTATTGAGATGGACCTTGTGCTTAATTGGGAAAAATGCCATTTTATGGTCAAGGAAGGAATAGTCCTTTGTCATTTGGTTTCAAAGAAAGGAATAGAAGTGGACAAAGCAAAGATTCAAGTTATTGAGAAGTTGCCACCTCCTAGAGACCAAAAAGGAGTGAGGAGTTTTCTTGGACATGCTGGATTTTATAGAAGATTCATTAAGGATTTCTCCAAGATTGCTAAGCCACTCACTAACCTTCTTTGCAATGAAGTGGAGTTTGTTATGGATGAGGTATGTGTAAAGGCCTTTGAGACGCTAAAGATGGCTTTAGTGTCGGCTCCCATTATTCAACCGCCTAATTGGGAACTTCCCTTCGAGCTTATGTGTGATGCAAGTAATGGTGCTATTGGAGCGGTATTGGGGCAATGCGTTGATAAGAAGCTACATGTCATTTACTACTTGAGTAAGGCCCTTGATACCACTCAAGAGAACTACACTACCACCGAAAAGGAAATGTTGGCCAAATGCCTAAATTTTGACTTTAAGAAAGCGGGGGAAAAGAGAATTCTTCAACTCCAAGAGCTAGAGGAGATAAGGAGGGATTCCTACGAAAGTGCTAGGCTATACAAAGAGAAATCAAAAATTTGGCATGATAGCAAGATCTCTAGGAAGAACTTCAAGGAAAGAGATAAGGTTCTCTTGTTCAATTCTAGAATCAAGATATTCCCGGGAAAGTTAAAATCAAGATGGTCGGGGCCATATGAAATTTTAAAAGTTTATGAAGATGGCATGTAGAGCTCAAATCTCTCAATGGAGACATCTTCAAGGTAAACGGTCACTGGCTCAAGCACTACTATGGGAATTTCAATGATAAAGAGCTAGCCAAGCTAAGGCTAGTTGATTTGGAGTGAAAGATTTATTTGCGCCGCTTAGTGAGGGATCCTGGCAAAGGACTCACTAAGTGTGTTTCTTGGAGTAAAGGCCTCGGCTACGTCTTAGCCAAGACGTTAAACTAGGCTAGTAAGTGTCGTGCCCTTACCTTTAATTGGCTTGATTGATTGATTGAATGTTTGATGGTTTGATTAAATGATTGTGCTTGCTCTATGTTGCTATAGATCTTGATTGTTTGCTTGATTGGAATATCACTTAGCTTGCATTATTTTTGTGACATATGATTTAAGCTAAGTGTGGGGTGATTTCTTGCCTAGGAGGTATGATTTTAGATGTGCCTAGGACTTGAGTTTTGCGTGAAGTTTCACTTTAAGGCATAAATTTCTATATATCCTAAACCCTCCTAGCCCGAGCAATATATCCCTTAGCCGAGCAAACCAAGAATTTGAAGCCAAAAAGAAGCGGTAAAAACTGATCTGGCCGAGCAACCTATTCAAGCCGGCCGAGCAGATTTCCGGATCAGAAAATAAGCAAAGTCCAGAAATCTGCTCTCCCGGGTAATTTCTAGTGGGCCGAGCAGAGTATCAAATTTTGATACCAAAACTTTCAGTGAATTTTAATGGGGCCGAGCAGATTCTTACTTGGGCCGAGCAGATTCCCTTAGTTGATCAGATGAAAATATTCTAAGTATGGGAATCTCCTCTGCCGAGCACTTATTCCTAGTGGGCCGAGCAAGGTATCAAAATTGATACGTAAAAAGTCAGTGAATTTTGGTCGGGCCGAGCAGATTTATTCCTCTGCCGAGCAGATATTGACACTTAGAAAAATTCAAAAAATGAAACTTTGGATCAGAACTTTCTGCTCGGCCCAAGGAACATTTGGTCGGCCGAGCAGTGTTATGAGATTCATCCGACGTCGTTTTGCTCGGCAGATGAGGATCAAACTGATGGCAAATGAAGTCTGCTCGGCCGACTAAAACCTATACCCAAAATTCTGCTCGGCCGACCAGAATTAATTACTCCCCCCGAGGATAGCACGAGCAACCCCAAACTTCATCCTCTCCAATTCGACCTCCACCACCTCCAAACCCTACCAAACCCTAATTCACTCAATCCTCAACCAAATTCCGTAATTTTTGTTGCAAAAGCTCCCAAATCTCACCCTTTGCAAACCCACCGAAATCCCCATCAAAATCGACCCAATTTCCAACTTCCCAACACTAAAACCCTAACCACCAAAATGCCTCCAAAGAGCAACAAGGGAAAGGAGAAAGTGACTCACTCCTCCAAGAGTAAGAAGCCTTCTTCTAACATGCCTCCAATGCCAAGAAGTGGTGGCATTGTTATTAGGGAGCCTTCATCCAACCCACCACCACTAGCTCTCCCCAACACGACACCTATGGATATGAATTATCCAAGTGATGGACCCTTCAAATTTGACAAGGTGGCTAAGGAAAGGTATTCATTACTCAAGAAGTACAAGGTGAAGGCACCTCTCTACCCGTGCTTAGAAGAGATCAACACACTTTCGGGTATGAATGAAATTTCCCTTAAAGATACCTTTACGAATTGTGGATTGAAATTTATAGTTTATGAGGATCCGGGTACATACCCTAGGTTAGTGTTGGAATTTTTATGTACATTTCGTGCGGAATGGGAAATGGTGGATGAGGAGAGGATTGTGGTTGGTTGGAGTTTTATGATGAATGGTCATAGTTTAATGTGGGTATTGATGAGTTAAGGGCGATGCTTGGGATGTATTTAGATGATGAGGATGAAGTGAGTAGGAGAGGTATCTATCCTTCCTTTTCAAGAAGGAAAGAGATGAATTTTGGGCGGAGATAGCCGAGGGTAGGACTTCATTTGGTTCTTCGGAATCATCTAATTTGATTACTAACCCGAGTGGAAGGTTATACATAGGATTATCTCCATGGCCATCTTTATAAGGAAGGATGGTGGTAGGATGGTTAGTAGGGCGGATTTGGATACTATGATGGTGATAAGTAGGGGAGGACGGCTAGATTTGATAGGCATTTTTACTCGGTTGTTCGAGACATACCAAAGTGGTAAGTCTAAGAGTAAAGCTTTGGGTGGAGGAACGATCATTACTTTGATCGCTTTGGACCTTGGATTTAAATTTAACTTGGATGATCGTTTGAAAAAAGAGGTGCTTAATGTGAAGAGAATGATTATTATGCAAATGTTGAATGAGGATAAATCTTGGGTTGAAGGCCCTTATCGGGGCAAAGAGCTTCAAACAAAAGAAGATTTGTTGAGGAAGCAAGGGAAAATCACCCTCCTTCACCCATTACGCCTACACATATGGAATAAGCAGAATCCTCCATGCCCTTGAATGCAATCTTTAACCGAATGGATGAAATGGCCAAGGAGATGGAGAGGATGAGATTGGAAAGAGAGCGTTCAAACGCTTATATTAATGAGCTCGTGCAATGGGGGCACGAAACCTTCTCCTTGATCACTACACACATGGGTTGCCAAGGGTATAGGCCACCACCACACCCCGAAGGATATTATAGGCCCGAGGTTCCCGTGTTTACCACGCCTAGTGAAGGGGGATGGAAATGATATCACCATTGATGAGGTGATAGAGGAGATGGAAAGAACCGGTCCTAGTGGAGACAATGAAGAGCAAGGAGCCAACAATGATGATGAATGAAGACAATTTCTTCTAGACTTTGTTGCCTTGCTAGTCTAATTTGTTGAACTCTTATGTTGTTGCATTCCATGTTTGAACTCTATGTTGTTGAACTTTGTGTTTGGATTTCTATGTGGTGTTTGTTTGTTAACTCTTATTGCCATGATTCACACATTAGAAATTTTGCACATTGTTCACTAGTTTCGATTAGCATGTATGAGTTCATATTCTATGTCCTAGGCCGAGGTCTTTTAAGGTGAAGTTGTAAGTCGCCGAGTAGAACTTAGGGCGCGAATAGTATTCAAATTCTGCTCTCCCGAGCAACCTTAGTCCTCTGCCGAGCAGACTTCATTTGATAGTTCAGTGAATTTTCCTCTGGCCGAGCAACATTCTCCTCTGGCCGAGCAGAAATCACTGACTTCAACTCTTCATCAAACACACTAGTCCTCTGCCGAGCAGATTTCTTGGCCGAGCAGCTTTTCATTCCCTGCATTTATTCTGCTCGGCCGACCAACTCCAAAGAGCAATTCTGCTCGGCCGACCTCCTCTGATTCCTCAATGATTTTCCCTATTTGACCCATTTTTCCTCATTCTTCACTACATTACTTCTCTCACTAAGCACCCTAAGCTCCAAACCTCCTCATTCCACAACCTTACTCAACTCATCAACTCATCCAAAACCACTCAAATCCATCATCATCAATGGCTAGAAGATGGAATCCTTTTAGATCATCATCATCCTCTCGCATGCATGAGCAACCTCCCCTCCTCCTAACCAATTCGGATACCCCAAGCCTCATTCCATATCCATTTGGGGAGCCTCTTCGATTTGAAAGGAGAGAAGAGCAAGAGAGGTACAATGTATGAACTTCAAGATACCGGGAACCCTCTTCCCTAAGCTTGATGAATTGACTCTCTTCCTCACATGCAAAGAGGTAAAATCCATGAATTGTTAGATAATTGTGGATTAGGATTCTTGTTGAGGGAAGATCCGGGCACTTATCCTAGAATGGTCAAGGAATTTATGTGTACGTTTAGTGCCGAATGGGTTGATGGAGATTAGATGAGGGCATGGTAGATGGAAGGCGTAGGTATGTGATGGGATGGAACTTTAGACTTGGAGATAGATGGTGGAGACTTAGGGAGGATGAAGTAAGGGAGATCTTAGGTATGGAGGACAACCTTCCTAGTGACACAATTAATGATGATGAGGTAGGAAGTGTTGCGGGAGTCTATCCTAGGAATGATCCCCTTAAGAAGGAATCGGTTTTGGGAGGAGATCACCAAAAGGATTGAAACATTTGTATCTCCCGAACCATCCACTATGATTTGGGTGAGAAGGTATAAGGTGATACATAACTTGTCTCTATGGCAATTTTTGTGAGGAAGGATGGAGGAAGGCATGTCTACAAGCATGACTTGGATTGCATGAGGTTGATTAGGAGAGGAAGAAGATTGACTTGGTACAAATGCTCACAAGACAATTTGAAGAGTACCAAAAGCCAAATGCTAAGAAAGGCTTTAGGTGGCGGAGCTATCATCACTTGGATTGCCATACTTAGGATTCTCCGTGGACCACTTCCCTCCCGTACGCAAAGAAGTGCTTGATGTGAGGAGAATGCGCCAAATGCACATGATTGAATGGGGGAATGATCGGTGGGTTGTAAGGCCTTTCGTCCTCTTCGTGCGGTAGAGCAAGTTACAAAGAGGAAGAGAGGAGAAGGACCTTCCAACCGAATCCGTACTCCCAATGACTCACCTCCTCATCAAGACAAGAACCT